>PVJC01018822.1:0-30911 GCA_004026665.1 Murina feae | reverse complement strand
ACGAAGGGCCTGGGAAGCCCACCAAGCAGGCTGCCGACCCCCTGCCGCCTCTTACCCGCTTCCCAGTGCCCTGCAAATGGCCTGGGAAGCCCACCAAGCAGGCCACTGACCCCCTGCCACCTCTTTCCTGCTCCCCAATGCCCCGCAAAGGGCCTGGGAAGCCCACCAAGCAGGCTGCTGACCCCCTGCCCCCTCTTTCCCGCTCCCCGATGCCCCGCAAAGGGCCTGGGAAGCCCACCAAGCAGGCCGAGACACCCCCCCTGCCATCTCTTACCCGCTTCCCGGTGCCCCTCCAACCCTGCCACCTGTTTCCCACGCACCAGTCCTGGGTCCTGCGCTGTCCCGCCCTGCAGCTGCTCTGTGCACTCGGGAGGTCCCTCAGCCCGGCCTGTGCCTTCTCGCAGTCTGGGACCCCTCAGGGGATGTCCACCTGCTGGTGTGCCTGACCAGCCTGGGTGAGGGGCTTTAAGGCTGCCCACAGCTCCCATTGACCCAACGTCCCAGCAAGGCTGGCTGGACGCAGGTTTCTGTGATTTATCTCCTATAATTGATGCTGTTCCTTTAAGGCCTGGGGTTATCTTCTATAATTGATACACTGTTCCTTTAATGCGGCCTTCTAACTACTAACGAAGCCTCCTCTGCTTCACCTCGCAGCGTCTATAATGAAACAATTGTTACTTTTACTGGTGAGGCCCGGGCTGCTGTGTCCTTCAGCTCCCGAGGATTCTATGATTGTTATATTGTTTCAAATGTTTCAAATCTGTGTTTTGCTAGAGGCAGTTTAATCCGAGCTGAGCTGAGCGCGCGCAGCTTCACTTTCGCTCCTGCCGCAATGGAAACTGCCCTTTACTCAGGTCCATGAGTAGCGGCCTCCATGTTGGCTGGGCTAATTTGGATACAGCCGCTCTGATTGGCTGGTGGGCGTGGCTTACCCTGTCTCGGAGAAATGGTTAATTTTAATATTTCGCTTTTATTAGTTTAGATGTTAAGTGAAAGGGGGCATGTTTTAATAGTGACAATTCTATAAACACATATATGATAAGCGTCCAAAAAAATACAATAATCTAAAATATGAATCATATTACTACCATCTAAAAAGACACTCATGAATATATTTTTAGGCAAATAGTAGTATTTTTAAGTTATCTAAGAAATGGAAAATAAAATAACATGAAATTTTAAAAATGTTCAAGTTGCATGTGTTTTCCCAAATCACCATTTAAAAATCCCTCTTCACAAACAGTATTACAAGCAGTCTCTCAAGGGCCCATTCAGAGTAAAGAGTTGTTTTAGAATGTGCAATGCAATGACACATTTTATTCTCTGAGGAACAGAGCTTCTGGACCCAGTGAGACCTATGGGATCCAGTTACTAGAAAGAATGTGATAAACAAAAGTAGCATGAGGACTATTCGTTCACTTAGAAACATGCAAGGTCCAGATAGTAGTAAAACACTATTGACATCATCAAAAATTAGCTGAAGTCAGAAAGTGTTTCAGGAACCAAATGCCAAAGACATTTCATAACATAATTTTCACAAGTAGTTAGTCCCACTGAAAAAATGCACTCAAATTTATTTAAAACAGCATTCTTTCTAGTGCTGTAAATAATGTTATAAATTTCAACATCTACTAAAGAACATCTTTATTTTCAATTTGAGAGCACATTACATACTATGATTTATGAAGTTAAAGATAAAAGAACTGTTCTTTTTATGAAGAGGTATCCAATTTCATAGGGAAATTACTACTATTATAATTTATTTTCCAGTAGTCAGGTTGCTATCACAAGTTATTAGAGCAAAATTGCCTTGAAGATGTTGTTTTTATCCGCTGGCATTTATAGAATATGAGATGATCATGTAACTAACACTATAAGATGTTAGCAGCATCCACTATTAATTACTTGCCTATAATGTGTGCATATAATTCAACTTCTGGAGGAGAGAATTAATATTTATTGAGAGCTAACTTTGTAAGAGCTGTGCTAAGCATTTTATGTACAACTTCTTATGAAATCTTTAGAGCTTAATGAAATAAGCATTACTCCTATTTTAAACATGAGGAAACAGTGGCCCAGAGACCCTGAGTACGTGGATCAGGGAATAAGGCTACTAAATGGATGAGTTGGGATTGAAGTCTTGTTCATCATCATGCCACATTACTTGATGCATTATTTTGTTTTAATGTATTTTTATTTATTTAAAGGAGAGGAAAAGAGAGATAGAAACATTGATGAGAGAAGCATTTATCAGCTACCTACTGCATGACCCCTAATGGGGATCCATGATACAATTTTGAAACATAACAAATATACTGTTACCCCAAATCCTAATTATAAAATATTGTTTCGTTTTTAGCAAATCAAATAGCAATTGACAAAAACATGTTTAAATATATATTGAATAATGCTGAAACTCTAAATAGGGGATATAGCAGGATCCTTATTTTCAAGAATCCTTAAATTCAATACTTACCTCTTCATGGTAGAGATGATTTGCAAAGTGGTTGCAAAGATGGCCTCTGGATATACGTAAGTGTACAATTCCTGTTCTATGTGGTTTCAGCAAAGTTTATGCCTTTAGACAGGTGGACGTTCCTTGATAGTTATGTGAATGAAACCTGTGCCTCAGGTGTCATGTCAGCAAAGAAGGAAGAATCACTAACAGAGAAACAATAATGAACTATCATATAAAAGAAAAGCTAAGTGGTAGTCTATGTTAATGTATTCACATACCTGCCACGTATTTGTCAAAATAATGTAGAAATGTTTTCAGGAACATGATTATATTGAGTGATATAGCACAAATCTTCATATCTTCATTGTAGAGGGAAGTATTAAAGACCCAAATTAAGTTTAATTCCACAATCCAAGCATGTTAACCCTATCCAGTGTGACTCCATGAATCACCTTACTGTAAATAAAGAATACAAATGGCATTTTTAATTGACAATAAATTTAACAACTCATTTTGGTCAAAAATATTAACTAAAGTGCAAGAAAGATCAAAATGTGAAGAATGTGGCTTGCAACTTAATTGATTTTTGTAAGAATCAGTGGAGAAATACAGTCTTACGTATGACAATGAAAAGAATTTCAGAGACAGGACAGGCAGTGTTAGGGAAAGGGGGTCCATAGGAGAGGACTGCATATGTGAAGGGAAGGGGACAGCTGCAAGAGGCCAGAATGCTTATCTTACTTTCTCAGAGGATAGATGAATGTTACAAGAGGAAGGCCTACATTCACAGAGGATAGAGGAATGTTGCAAGATAAAGGGGAGAGAGAGGGGGAGCTACCGGGTGGGCTTTGAACTTTGAAATTGATGTTGTTGAAAGGAGTTTTTAGGGGTAAATAGGCAGGTTTGGGAAATTTTAGCAATTAAGGGTCCATGGGAAAAGGACAGGGCTACAGAGCTGCAGAAGGTACATTTTCATAGAATAAGGGAGCTGGGAGCTGCAGAAGGTGCACATTTACAGAATAAAGGGATGGAAGCCCTCATTCAGAGAGGGAAGAGGAAAGCCCACAGGAAAGAGGAAAACAATAAAGAAGAAGAAGAGGGGAAGCTCACATGACCTCACATGAAGTTTGAGCTCTGGCATAGCTATCGTCACCAAATCAGAGGGGACAGTGACCAATCAGAGGGGATGTCAGGGCACAAAGAACTACAGCCTTTATAAACTGTAGAAAAAGGGACTTAGTGGGACTCTCTTCCCCTCCCCATGTGGGAGTCTATGCTTATTTCTCAATCAGTTTCCACCTTTTTCTGTTCTACCTTTTGTCTGTGGTTTCATTCTTCAACACCACTGGACAAGGACCTGGGAATCAGCCTGCCCAGAGGAACATCACACATTCCAGTGCAATTGTCACATTTCACTATGCAGCAGTGACCAAAGAGGAAAGCACAGGGGTCCTACATTAAGGAAGGGTCTAATTAGAAAGGGTACCATTCAGAGAAAGAGCTGCAGCCTTTATAAACCCAGAGACAGAAGGTATTTTTAGATTGATTTTTTTCCCATTAGAGAGAGAGCAGGCTTTCCCATTTGGGGACCTTTCCCCAGGGAGGTCCTCTTTGGACCCCTGCCCAGGGAGAGTTTATATACACTTACAATAAATATCCACATATTTTAAAAAATCTTTTAGACCGCAAGTTTATTCTTTATATTTCATGAGGCAAGAACCCACAAGGTTCTGTTTGACTTGAACACCACATATCAATAACTTACATGTTATGTAATTAAAATAATAATCTCATATATACAAAAAGTATGCAAATTAAGACTCATCACTCTTTATCATAAAATTCAGAAAAGTTTAGTTTTGATGTCTCTTTTTCACTTTCACTTCTAGGATACTGTTTTCCTTTTTTTTTTTTTTTTTTTCAACAGAGAAACTAGGAAACTGTTTAATTTCCTGAACTGTCGGGAGAAGGAGGGATTTTTTTTATCTTATGGTTTGGTTGCCCATCAGGCAGCACAGGGCACTGGGGAGAGGGAGGGGGGCTTGGTGTCAGCAGGTGAGAGAAAGGGCAGCGCCAGTGCTCCAGCTCCCGCCCTTCCCGCGCCCACTGAGTGCGGGCTCAGGCCAGAGCAGCAGTGCCTGCAGCCCAGTCAGTTCACAGCAGGGGAGTGGGGTGCAGTCTCCCGGCCTAAGTCCAGCTGCCATGAAGTTTGGCCCTCCTGCTCCTGCCTTCGGTTGGCTAAGGAGCCACCCACCATGTTCCTTGGGACCATGGGGTAAGACTTAAACCTGAACAGCGAGGGGGAGTGAGCCCAGAGGTCTTGGGGTGAGCCGGCACCCCTGCAGTGCGTGACCTGGGATGGGCACCCCCATTCATTAAAGGAGACCCATGGACACCCCAATTAAGGTGGAAGCCATAGATGGGCTGGCGTTCTGCAGGCTGCAGGAGGCTGGGGGCAGTAGGTTATCTTCAGCATCACAGCAGATGTCAGATACTGTTTTCCTTTCATTAGCACCTTCATTTATTTTAGTTTCTACTTCTATTGCTGTGGCAGCAATTCTTCAAATGGCCCAGGGGAACAATCAGCCAGCACTCAGAGGATTCAGGAGAGAAAACCTTTATTACGCAGCAGCGCTGCTAATCCAGTGGATTCTGATCCAAAGCCTAAACTGCATTGTGGGGAGGTTTTGATATAGATATCTTCCTGTGGCAGGCCCCTCTGGGTGGGCTTTGCAGCTCCGCCCAAGTCAGTTAGAGTGGGGCTTGTAAGATACTGTCTAGCTAGATACTGAACTAGGCTGCAAGCCCCCAACGTTGCCCTCCTCTTTTCCTTCTCACTGTATGTCGGCAAAACAAAGGTTGGTTTATTCCTGTAACAAGATTTAACTTTGAAAAGAAAATCATAGTAGAAGAATAAATATTTGATAGAATTTTCTACACAAATGGGAGCATCAGCACCTGTTTTGGTTCCTCAGATTGAGAAGGAAAAAAGGGCTAATTCAAAGGTAGCCCTGATGTTCTGGGGGAATGACCTTCAGCTGAGGCATTGCCTCCTTCACCAAAACTGGATTAGCAAAACAAGCCAGGAGCGCTGCCCTGAGGGAAGGGTGGATTGTTAGCTGACACAGTAACCTTGGAACACCTGGGGAAAGGGTGGATTGTTAAGCTGGGTGGAATCCTTGGAACACCTGGGGAAAAGGAGGTTGGGAGTTTCAATTCCTCCAGGGCCTGGAGGGAGGGAACACATTTGCAATACAATTAACTCAGGAAGCATATATGAGGCAGGGCTCCCGCATGCTACTTTGCTCTGATTTGGAACTTTCCCAGAGACCACCATTATTAAATCTGTGGTTTCTCCACTCCTTCAAAACGTCACTTAGTTTTTTTGGTCTTTCTGCAACCAGATTACATAGTTTATCTCTTAATATGTCTTATACATAAGAAGTTAAATGTTAACTATCTTAAGTTGATTGTTTTTACGGTCTTTATAAAGTATATTGCATGTACTAAAATCATGGTTACAATATATTAATGAAAAAAACCCAATGAAACCTGTAGAGAATTTTGTGAGTTTATTTGAGCCAAACTGTCGACATATGCCGGGAAGAACCTCAATGAATTGAGATAATGCTCCGGAGAATGGGGAGTTCATACCGTGTTTTTATAAATTTACCATCAAAAGGAAAATACGTAAGTGGGTTACATGAAATTCATCTGTGATAGATTAAGGAGGTGGGATAAAGCAAAGCAGGGAAATCCCTGGGATTGGATAAAAAGTAAAATGATGGACACATACTTAGGTGGGTGCAGGATCAATTAACATGATAATGAAGGAACTTGTGGTATCTGTCCTGGTGCCCAGCACTTTTGGTTGTGCCCCAGGGGCTTCAGAAATAGGGAAGCTACAAGTTACCCAGACATTTCACAAATACGTTATCTTAGAGAAAAAAAGACAAATGCTCAGTAAAGATCAAAGGTGATTTCTGTCAGGGAAAACACTGGCCCAGGATGTGGCCACCCATCATAACCTGTTTGTAGATAAATATCTAATTTTCAGACCATCTTTTGTGATTACTCTAGTCTCTGAGCCTGCAGGACTGTCATGCAGGCCTCCGCTGAGCTTTTCAGGCTAGCAAGTGGCTCCTTTTGTCCACAAATATAATTAATTCATGTATTAAATTTACATTAGAGTTCCTTGCAAGTGACCAAGAATACCTTCTTTGACAATAGTTCCTGCTCAAGATATTAAGGTTTTTCCATGAAAACCAGACAAAAACCAAAAACTTTCATATCCAGTTTATTCTTATCTTGCTTAGACTTGTTGTTCTTTGATCAGCAAAATGTAGCATTTGTCAAAAGGAAAGGCCAAGTATGAGCCTTTACTGGGTTTATATATTGATCATTTTATTCTCCTTAAACATTTCATTTCCCCTTTATTTCCTGCCTGCAGATACACTCTCCCTGTTATAGAAGAACAAAGAAATACTAAGCACGCTTCCTAGAGAAAGGGAGGAACCCATTTATTAACACTAGTGACTAGTGGACTCCAGAATAATTTCCAAATCAGAGTGAAGTAACATACAGAGGCTTCACTTTTTATAATCTAGGATCTTTGTCTTGCAGATATGATTTCCGCCCCCTTGTGGGCTTACAGGAAGGACCCCAGGTGTTGGGGTTCCCAGGTCATATCAGATGATCTATCCTCAGGCCAGTGATGACAACCTTCTCTCCCCTCGCCCCCCAACCCCGGGCTGTGCATTGTTCAGTTTTTATGGCCTGACATTCCTTGCAAGACCAGTTTCCTCCTGGTCCCAGTACATTGTTTCATATTGCTATTTCTTTCTTGGATCTTTCTCTTCTCTGTTTTAACCAAGGTTGTGCTGGAAGCAATTTATATTAGCTCAGGAGAGAGATCTGGTCTTTGCCTTTGGCCTTTGAAAAGTAATCACTAAGCCTTGCAAACTCCTGCCTGATAGAGGTTTGCCTGGGGGCTTTGGACAGCCAGACAGTAACAATATGACTCAGGGTGGGGCTGTGAGCACACAGTGTGGAATTTGAGAGACAATGTGAGTAGAGTGGGGACTTTGGGTCTTAGGACCTGAAAACTGAGACTAGCTCCTTCTTTGGTCAACTATCCCTACAAGAGAGCCATGATAAAGACAACAGCCACCTGATTAGCTATGGATACAAGGGTTCAGAAAACATCAACAAAAGCATTCCACAGGAATTGATCAACTATAAATACTTTTAAATAATGAATACTTATATTTATTATTTATATTTATTTAGTATATTTAGTATATTTATTAGTATTATTTGAAAACTTTATTACGCATCTTTTATATCAGTAAAATTTATAGTAAATTTATCTACTTATACTAGGGGCCCGGTGCACAAAAATTTGTGCACTCGGGGTGGAGGGAGTCCCTCAGCCCGGCCTTGTGCCCTCTGACAGTCTGGGACCCCTCAGTGGATGTCCTATGATGGCCCCAGTCTGCCAGGCGCCTTTTGTGTGTGTGTGTGTATATATGTGTGTGTGTGTGTGTGTGTGTGTGTGACCACTGGGGATCTGCCCCCTGCCGCATCTGAGGCTCGGAGCAGTCCTCCTGTGTGTGTCTACCTGCTGGGGACCTGCCCCCAGGCACACCGTGGAGGCTTGGAGCAGGCACCCCCTCTATGTTGATCTCTCAGACTCTTGCCTTCCCCTGCATGTTGTTCTCTTTTTTGAGCATGGCCAGGGCTGGGTGCGGCCTGCCTCCCAAGCTTGCCTACTGCCCATCTTCCTCCAGCCACCAGAAAGCAGGGAAAACCCCGCCTCGTGGTCACGCCAGCCTTTTCCTGCTCCCTGATCCTCGGAAGGGACCTGGGAAGCCACCAAGCAGGCTGCCAACTCTTTCCCACTCACCCATCCCCTGCTGCCTTTCTTTCCCACTTTCCGGTGCCGCCAAGGGGTCTGGGGAGCTGCCAAACAGGACCCTGGCCCCTGCAGCCTTGCTTTCCCGCTCCACGATGCCCCTCAAAGGGCCTGGGCAGCCACCAAGCAGGCCGAGACCCCCCCCCTGCCGCCTTTTACCCGCTTCGTGGTGCCCTCCAACCCTGCCGCCTCTTTCCCACGCACGGGTCCTGGGTCCTGCGTTGTCCCACCCTGCAGCCGCTCTGTGCACTCGGGAGGTCCCTCAGCCTGGCCTGTGCCCTCTCACAGTCTGGGAGCCCTCAGGGGATGTCCACCTGCTGGCGTGCCTGACCAGCCTGGGTGAGGGGCTTTCAGGCTGCCCACAGCTCCCATTGCCCAAAGTCCCAGCAAGGCTGGCAGGACACAGTTTCTGGAGTTTTTTCTCCTATAATTGATACTGTTCCTTGAAGGCCTGGGGTTATCGTCTATAATTGATACACTGTTCCTTTAAGGCGGCCTTCTAACTAAGGAAGCCTCCCCTGCTTCACCTCACAGCGTCTATAATGAAACAATTGTTTTCACTGGTTAGGCCGGAGCTGATCTTTCCTTCAGCTCCGGAGGATTCTATGATTGTTATATTGTTTCAAATGTTTCAAATCTGTGTTTCGCTAGAGGCAGTTTAAGCGGAGCTGAGCTGAGCGGGCGAAGCTTCACTTTCGCTCCTGCCGCAATGGAAAGGGCTGTTTACTCAGGTCCGTGAGTGGCGGCCGCCATGTTGGCTGGGCTAATTTGCATACAGCCGCTCTGATTGGCTGGTGGGCGTGGCTTACCCTGTCTTGGAGAAACAGTTAATTTTAATATTTCGCTTTTATAGAGTAGATACATGTGTTTTGTTTTGTTTTTTAAAGAAAGTCTGTTAAACCTTTACTAATGCACCAATAACTTTACTTATTGGAGTTCCCATTTGTTCCTCTGGTAGGAACAAATGACAGATATGAGCAGAGCAAGGATGATGAGTCAAGTACAGGTCACCAGGGTGGAAAATAAGGGACAATTGGAGGGTGGGACCTCATCCCAGGGTGACCTTTCCTCCCCTAGCATGTCACTGGTCATGCAGGTAGGACTCCCTGACCTTTCTCCCTAGAGATAACATCTAGACCTCATTGGTATTTCAGCTCCAGACCCAGAAAAGCAACAAAACCAGCCACTGCTGCACTCGGGACCTGCTGCATTGAATAATAAACCCCTGCCCTGGCACCCACCAATCAACCAGTGGAAGTGGAGACCACAAGCCTAAAAGGACACTCCTGGAAAACTGCTGAATATTCTATTGAGATCTTCCCTGGGACCTCCCCTAAACTCTCTACATTAAAATCCCTTAGGATGGAGGACCCAGAGCGCTCTCACTCCTGGGAGCATGACTGAGACTTCTGGAAAACTTTGAAGTCCTTGAGGAATATTATATATCAAAATAGAATACTCATCTGTGTCTAGTCAAGTACCTAATATATTCAAGTCATACATGATTTTTGGACTAGAACACGTGGTGTTTCCCTGGGCAGGGTTCCCTGGATGTCCTTCAGAGTCAAAGGATGAATCCACAGACAGAAGGTGGAATAGCAAAGGTGGACATTTATTAAAGAACAAGTACAGACTCCCATGTGGGGAGGGGGAAGAGTCCACTGAGTGGCTGTTTCCCTGGTTTATAAAGGCTGTAGATCTTTGTGCCTTGATATCCCCTCTGATTGGTCATTATTCCCTTAGACTGGTTACTATAGTAATTTCTGAGCTCAAAGGTTGAACCTTACATGGGACATGTAAGGTTCTACCCCCTCCCCCATTTCCATATTGTGTTTTTATTCCCTTTGGGCTTTCTTCTCCTTCTGGGTGAGGGGCTTCCCTCCCTTTATTTTGTAAATGTAGACCTTCTGCTGTTCCCAGATCCCTCATTCTATGGAGGTATACCTTCTGCTGCTCTGCAGCCCTGTGCTTCTTCTATGGCCCCCTTAATTTCTAAAATTTCTTAAAGTTCCTAAGCCTGTCTTTTTCACATCCCCAAATTCCTGTTTCACATGTAAAACCTTACAAATTGCACTAAAACTCAAGTCCCAATAACCTTAAATTATCCCAAAGTTTTAAGCTTAGTAAGAAACTAAGTTCATACACACACGATTTTTTTTTTCAGTTGAAAACCACACAGAAAATTTTCCCTGATACTTCTCCCTCAACTCTCAGCCCCAGAATATTGCCTATAAGACTAGTCCTCATTGCTGGAAAAAAAGTCCTTTGTTGAAAAACATTTTCCAATGATAATATTATAAATTAGGGGCCTGGTGCACAAAAATTTGTGCACTTGGGGGTCCCTCAGCCTGGCCTGTGCCCTCTCACAGTCTGGGACCCCTCAGAGGATGTCCACCTGCTGGGTGAGGGGCTGATGGCTGTTTACAGGCTGGCCAAGCCTCCTACTGTGGGCCCTCACCCCATTGGGGTGTGGCAAGCCTGGGTGACCAGCAGAGGGCCGTTTTCAGGCTTTCAGGCTGCCCACAGCTCCCATTGACCCAAGGTCCCAGCAAAGCTGTCTGGAATCAGGTTTCTGGAGTTTATTTATCTTCTATAATTTTTTTTCCTTTTTTTTTTTAACATAAAGTATTATAAAGATTAGTACACATATCTCTTTTTTCCTCTGCCCTTCCCCCAGCGTCCCCTACACCCCAGTGTTTTGTGTCCATTAGTTATGCTTAAATGCATGCATAAAAGTCAAACAGACTGTCAAATTACAGTAACAAGAACAGGGAGGGTTGGGGGGGAGAACAGATCAACCAAAGGACTTTTATCTTCTATAATTGAAACACTGTTGCTTTGAGCCGAGGCCTAGGCAGGTAAGGAAGCCTCCTGTTTGTTTCAGCTCCATGGCTTCTATAATTGAAACATCGTTACCATGAGCAGAGTCTTAGCCAGTCTAGGCAGGTAGTTGCAATGGAAGCCTGCTGTTTACTCTAGCTCCGTGGCTGCTGGCCGCCATCTTGGCTGGGTTAATTTGCATACAGCCGTTCTGATTGCCTGGTGGGCATGGCTTAGGCATCCCAGAGAGATGGTTAATTTTCATATTGTGCTTTTATTATATTAGATAAAATTAGTTTTAATCTTAGATGCTAGTGACCTTGAATCTACTTCTTCAGACCACATGGTTAAACCTTCTGCATTCACATATACTCACACACATTATCTGACATATTTTTTAGAAGTTTAGAAATAATACTAATAAAAGCATCATGATGTTAGCAGTTAAAAATTTGAAAGAGAAATAAACTGAGGCACAAAATATTCATAAATAATATATAAATTACCTAAGTAATCAATAACAGCAGAAATGAAAAACCCATCACTAATATTCAAATTTAAATTCCCACTTAAAAAATTAGATGCCTTTAATCCAAAGTTCTCCTAGAATTTAACTATTATGAATAATTCTACCACTAACTAAAAAACTAATTAATTATATGCCTTAAGAAGGCCAGCAGTATTAGCCCTATTTTACTGTTTGTTACTAAGTAACAAACTAACCAAAAACCTTAATGACATAACTCAACAGTTTTATTATGCTGCAGTCTTCAAAGAATTTAGACAGACGCAGAAGAGATAGTTTGACTCTGGTCTGCAAAGTCTGAGGTCTCAGATGAGAAGACTCAAAAACTGGGATCCAGAGACTCAATCTGGAGTAGTCTTCACATGCATATCTGGGGGCTACTCTTGTTTGTTGGCTGGGAGCTGAGGTTGAACACCAGGAAAATGCACATGCCTTCTTTATGTGGTCCGGGCTTCAACACCACATGGTGACTAGGTTCCAAGAGCAAGCACCTCCAGATGACCAGGCAGAAGTTATATCATTGCTTATGACCTGCAGTCACAGGTCAATTCAGATCCAAAAGGAGACAACTTCAGCCCACCTCTCATTGAGAGTGCCAACTTCATCTTTGAAGAAGAACATGTGGGAAGGGAGATGCAGTGGCAACTGTCTTGGAAAATACTCTCTTCCCCGTTTACTAACAAGCTGAGCCGAAGCAAGTAGTACATTTTTGGGTAGTTTTTCAAAATGAATAAATGCGAACTTAATGAATAGGAACTGGATTATACTTTTACTAAGGCTTTTTCTTTTTTCTGAGTTGAAGCCACAGTGAACTTTAGAGATTAGTCCAAAGCAAAACAAATGAATCGATAATAAATGGAGAGGCAACACCAGGTAGTGGTGCAGAGCACAGATGCTGACCTCAGCTGGCTGAGTTCCATTCCTGAGCGAACACTGGCTACCTGTATGACCTCAGGCAAGGCAACCTTTCTGTGCCTCAGTTTCCCCCTCTACGAGTTATGATAATGTCCGATAACTCACTATGGGAATTCAGTAAGTTAGTATTGTATAGAATAATGCTGGAAACTATAGATTATGCACTATAATCTGGAAAATTAAAAACCTAACATTAACATTTATATATCTGAGCAGCAACAACCCTCACATAGTGTTTGTTTTTTCAATCTTATGCGCTAGTTGTTTTTCTCTCTGCAAATCACTTTCCAGTAGTGCAAACTGGGGCTTCTGATTTGCCAAAGGTATCATCCTTAGCAAGTCCTACAGAGACCTCCCCAAAGTCGTTATATGGTAGCTAATGAGTTAGCCCGAATGCTTCCAGTGATGGAAGACATGGAACAGTTAAAAAGAGCACAGTTATGTTGTCTAGCCCGATTCTCTGATAAAATTCATAAGTATGCAGGCAGAAGAAAGGGAGAGAGCATCTGTTTATTCTCCTCTAAAGTAGTGACAAGAATCCCTCTACTGGTGAATTTGTAATTAAAATATTTTCAATCCAATGCACAAAGATTCAGCTTTATCTGCTGTCTGCACTCTGTCCATTATACAAACCTTGTGGAAATAAATGACATTCCCTTGTGCCACCATTCCTTCACATAAATTGTCATTTTAAATGGCAAGAGATTAAGAAAACTCTGAATAGTGAGTTTTCCAATATTTCTAGAGTAAATAAATTGCAGTAAGAAAAATTAACTTCCTCTATCAGAGTAATGTTATCAGTAATCCTGCCTAAATTAAGGCAACACCATCCATGGAACTACACAGAAACATTACAGAATATATTTAGAGTTCAAATTTCTACTGAATACTAGTTGGCACAAGCATTTGTTGTCAAAGGAGAAAGGAAGGGTTTTCATCTTAGTGATGTATAAAAATGAAACTCAGGCAGAGCCACAGAGGGAGGAGAATATTTTTTGAAAACTATTGTTCTCTATGGACTCAAACATGCAACAGCAAGCAAAAGAAGAATAGATTTTAAAGAAAATATATGTGTTCTAAAAACATCCTCAATCCGTTAAACAATAACTGTATCTGAGGAATATATAATGAGCTAGCACTCACAAGACACTGAGTATAATAATAACTAAAACTTACATGGTCTCCACCCTCATGGAGCACACAGTCCAGTGAGAAAAATACTTAGTAATCAATAATCACATAGATGGTCACAAAACTGAAGATCTGGCCCTGGCCCATGTGACTCAGTTGGTTGGGTGCCACCATGCACCAAGAGGTCATGGTTTGATTCACCTTCAGGGTACATGCCCAGGTTGTGGGCCCACTTCCCAGTAGGGGATGTACAGGAAGTAGCTGATCAGTGTTTCTCTCTTGCCCTCTCACATCCTCTCTCTAAAATCAGCAAAATATATATATAGTTTTTAAAAACCCCTGCAGATCTGGTAAAAGTTGCAAAGTGCATTTATTAGGGGGATCTGCTTTAGCAAGGGATGTCAGAGAAATCACTTGAGAAATGAGATGTGGGAGGCTTGGTTATTCCATCAGAGTGAGGGGTTTGACCAAAAGGGAGCTGGGTGTGCTGAGACGCTGAGAACGCCTGTGCACGAGGAGTTCCTAGAGGATGGCAGGTGGCGTGTGGGGGTCGCCGAGACTGTAACGCAGGGAGGCACCAAGGGGTGCAGTTAGTTGCTATTTATATAATCTCCTTAAGTGAACTACATATTTCTTTGGTGATCGTGAACTCTGAAGTGCCTTTGGGACAATGTGCTCCTAGATATAAAAATCTATATTAAATTTTTTTTCTTCTTCTGAAAATAGTTCATCTTTAAAGTTCAGGATTAAAATTTAAAAATTTGGGGGGCTTTTATATAGAGGGAATAAGAGATTTGAGGAGATCAGTAATGATGTTATGCTCTATGAAGAAGTAAATTAAACTATATTTTAGGCAGTTGAGATGGCAAGACTTATACCCATCATTATCTTATCCTAAAACATTCTACTAATGGTACCTGGGCACCAAGAGATGTCAAAGTCATTACAAACTCTGTCTTATCCATTATTTCCAATATTCAATTGTTGTAGAATACTGGAGAAAAACCAAAAAACACTTGGGGAGTTACACAGTTTTATTATGCCAGCGGATTCAGCGGAATAATTTCCCAAGTCTGAGCAAAGTAACATGCCAGGAGTTTCTCCTTTATATTTTTCTGGTGTCTTTGTCTCCCAAATATGGATTATGCTCCCATTCCTTTTGAGGGCTTTGCAAAAAAAGGCCCCAGGTGTTGGGGGTCTTAAGACCATATCTAATGGTCTGGCCTGGCGCCATCGCTAATAACCCCTCCCCTCCAGGGCTGCGCACTGTTCACAGTTTATGGCCTCTGTATTTAGATAACAGGTTTTCAAGACTAGTTTCTGGGAAGGAGACAGTGACTTAATTATAGGTTATCAAGAATGTACACTGGGCTTCTCCCCCCAGTATCAGGGTTACATTAGAATTAGCCTTTAGCCTTCTCACAATAGCTTCTTAAAAAGTTCTCAACTTATCTTTTTTTCTTTATGCTTTCAACAGTTAATGACCTCACTTGCCATTTCTTCTTATTTTGTATCTTCAGACAAGAATAAAGTTTGGAAAGGGAAATGGAATTTGCAAGCCAATTCAACAGTTTCCCTAATTACTAAAGCTTTGTATGGTGGGGGTAGTACTTCCTACCACTTCCAGAAATGTTGCTGACATACTCAACCCAAAACACTTTCATTAAATCCAAATAAGAAAAATAAATAATTGAGAGTGAAAAAGTAGTGAGTAGTAAAAGGATTGAGGTGCTTTAATCAATAAAAGGGAAAAAAAAACTTGAGTCCACTACAAAAAAGTGTAAATAAATCCACTGAGGGCACAGCAATAGCAGCTTTCTTCTGCACTCCCCCCCCCCCCAAGTTATAAGTAGATAGGTGACCTGATCATTTGGAGCCAGTCAGGTCATGGAAGTGAAATGGATGGTAACCAATTTCTCTCTTTCTAAGTTTCTCTACATAAGAAATCTTCCTCTCGTGAAAAACCGTAAAAAAGTTTGATCCTACCACTCCTGTACTCAACTTACTCCAAAGCTCCTCTTGTGACCAAATCTCAACATGACCCTAGCCCAAACTCTTGATTAGCAAAAATGCAATTAGATTTCAAATGAATGCCCTTTATTCCCCAGTTCTAAATTGCCCCTTCTTTTAGGCTAATCAACCTAAATATTAATTTTAGTGATCACTGCTAATTTCCCACCTCAATGCAGATATAGCAAATATAGAGTTGCAGGGGGTTAATAGGAAATACGTTAAGAAACCTGTTAAAAATTCCTAAAGTGACTAAGGAGAGAATCTTTTGTCACAATAGCCTGTTTAAACTCTCCTGCTCCTTTCCCTGGGATATAACATTAGGTAATTGAGTCATTCAATCCAAGGGAAATTGCGTTACAAGAGGATTTTGAGATCTAGTTCATCAAGCCCTTCACCAACACCCAAGGCACTTGGTTCACCTCTCCCAGACAAGGCATAGGCCCAAAGAAGGAATTGATTTAACTAAGCTCTCCTATCAAGAATGAACAGTAATAACATAAGTTCTGTTCTGCCATTTATTGTACCCCCTTTCACCCTTCTAATAACTTCCTTTTATCATTACTATTAATAATTGACTCTTTTAGGAAGCTTTCTATAACCCATATTCATCCCGAATGAATTAAGAGTTCCTTAACTTTGCTGAACTCTGAGTTAAGACTTTTATTAAAAAACACACACACATGTTTTTCTGTGTTTTAATTGCTGTTTTTGAGAGAGAGAGAGAGAGAGAGAGAGAGAGAGAGAGAGAGAGAGAGAGAGAAGGAGAGACACAGAGAGAAAAACATGCAACTGAGGTACACACCCTTGATGGGCATCGAACCGTTCAGACTGCAGGCCGATACTCCATCTACCGAGCCAAACTGGGCAGGGCTTAATCACCTTTTATCTATCTTCTTCAGTATACTGCATTTTTTTTTTCAGATTAAGAGTCCCTTTTTTATTACCAAGAACTTGCAAATTTTATGCTCTGTAATCTTTTGGATGGATGAATAAATGGATAATGGACAGATTGATGACAGATTGATGATATAGTGGATGCTGTTACTGCTCACCTTGCCCCTTTAAGAGCTATGCCACCGTGTTTCTGTCACACACTGCTGTAAGTGTTGGCCCTGATAGCAATTCATACCTACCCCAATTACTTTTGTTTCTATGCCCTTCAAATCTCAAACCTTGGCCAAGGTCTAACTTTGGGTAAAATACTTGCCTCAAGGTGGAACTTAACTCTATGGTGTAATTTGTGCTACACAATATCTCTTCTACATCAACTGAAACAAGTCTCTAAGTGAGCTACATCATGCTTAGATTCCCCACCCCTGTCGCCCTCCTGCCCCCGAACCGATTCTCTTACTTCCCTATTCCTGAGCACACTTCCATAAGTAATAATTTGAACAACAATTCCTCATATTTGGCTATACTTCTAGAGAACTTGTCCTAATAGAGCGAAATAGATAAATGAATGAATGGATGAATGCATGATTGAATGAAGCAACACATTGGGGAGTGTATGTAAATATAAAATTTATGAAGGCCAGGACTACATACAGGCAAGATGTATCATGAATACTGGATCTGGAGCTGAAGCTGAAAGGTCTGTAACAAAGTTTGAAAGCAAAGAAATCGGATATAGGCATAAAATCATCCTGGGGTTATTCTCAAAGCTTGATAAAAAAGTTCAAATACCAGTCCAGAGTCAATAAAAAGGTGCAATTTAAAAACACATAGCTTAGTAGGTTAGAGCTAGATAGCATTTCCACAATAGAACTATAATATAGGACTCAGAGCCTGTATAATCCAGGCAGAAGGCCTAGGTAGCAGGCTCAGAAATCTTGGAAATATTCCATCTAAAGTAAAAGCCAATTTAAATTATTTCTTTTGAAAGCAAGAATTAGTCACAACATGCAGTGCTGAAACACCACTCATGCAGTAGTTTTATATCTGAACTCTGAATCCTTTTCAGTATCACAGTTTTGATCTGTAAATTTCCATTTAACCAACGTAATTGTTGGAGTCAACAGACCCCTCTCACCCCCTAAAAGTGCTCGTGTTGTGAAGTAAAGAGTAGTTGTGATACTATATAGCAAATATACATATGTGTGTCTGGGTGTGTGACCTGTATATTTCTCTGTTCTAGACTTCCTTGTTACAAAGACGGGTATGTTTTGTTTTGTTTTGTTTTGTTTTATTTTTCTGCATTCCCGCCTCTGTAGCACGCACACACACACACAGACAATCAAAGCTTCCCAAGGGAGGACAGTCCAAGCAGCCTTTGTACAGTAATGGTATTGTTACTCCCACAGCTTTATCCCGTAGGGACGTTTACATGTATAACATCCCTTTGTAAAATTCTAACTGTAACTAGAGCAGCAGACGAACATGCTTTCTACAGAAAACTCAGATTCACCAAAGACAATTTAAACCTTGTTTGAACTTCAGCTAGAAATATTAAACCATTTCACAAGCAATCTCCTTAATGAATCAAAATAATGTCTTGTGACAAGCTAACAGGTTCATGCAAAACCCCAATTTTATACAGAGTAAAGAATAAATAAACTAAATTTCCCTTATTAGAAATTTTAGGCAGAATGAGTATATTGTAATTTTTTTAAAAAATACTCTTGCCACTGACAAGAGAATGAAATCTCCAGAAAATATAATAATTTAATTCAAAGAAATGTAACCAAAATATTCTAAATATTAACCTGACACTAGCTATTATTGATTTTAGTTATTTTTACCTGAAATATGTGTATCTAAAATTCATTTTAAACAACTTATCAAAATTAAGTAACACCTGTGTCATCCATTATATGATTCCACTAGGAAATATTTTTCATAAATTATTGCCAGGTTTGTACATACCCCTCTTATAGAATTTCCAGTGCCTGAAACTCTGAAATTTCTCTAAAGGCAATATTCCCTGAAAACAAATGATATGTTTATGGTATTGATTGTGGTGATGGTTTAAAAGATGTTTATTTATCTCCAAATTCATCAGATTGTAAATATTAAATATTATTGCTTTTTGTGATTCTATCATACCTCAATTAAAAAAAAAATTTAAGCTATAAGCTCCATGCAAGCAGAGAATGTCTGTTTTTGCCACTAGATTCCTAGCAATCTCTCCCCAGTGACCTTTACCAGGCACAAACATTTTATTTCCAAGCCATGAGCTCACAGGCTAAAGAGTTTAAACATATTAAAGGAAAGAAAACTATCTAAATAACACAGCATGAAGCAAGATTATTGGAATATATTGATAAATATATTTTCTATAATAAATATTTTCAAAATGACAAGAGAAAATATTCATAAACCAAAACAAGAAAAATAATTCATTCAAATATAAAATAAGTTATGTATCTTATATAACAAAAGGCTAATATGCACATTGACTGAACAGTGGAACAACCGGTCACTATGACACACACTGACCACCAGGGGGCAGACGCTTGATGCAGAAGCTGCCCCCTGGTGGTCAGTGTGCTCCCGCAAGGGTAGCGCAGCTTAGCCAGAAGTTGGGCTCACTGCTGGCGAGCACAGCAGTGGTGGCAGGAGCCTCTCCTGCCTCCATGGCAGCGCTAAGGATGTCCAACTGCTGGCGAAGAAGAGGCCTAAGCCATCAGTTGGACATCCCCTGAAGGATCCCGGACTGTGAGAGGGTGCAGTCTGGGCTGAGTGCATGAATTTTGTGCACAGGGCCTCTAGTACTATAATGTTTGAAAGACAACAAAGAAATATGATACAATGGAAGAAAAATCAATGAGCATGATGATAAATCAGTGTAAAAAACTCTCTGAGAAGGCAAAAGGAAAGGATGAGAAGGTAGATGATATGAACATAAAGCTTATGAACTATTAAATAGAAGTAGACAGAAGTAGAGGCCAATAAACACATAATGGAGCTCCTGGAGAAACAAAATAAACAAATACAGATATACATCCATGCTCAAATATACACACATAGGAGGATACATTTGATAAAATAACAATAAATGTGAAAGAATTAAAGTAAGATTAGAAATCTCAGATTGAAATGACTCATAGAGTGAAAAGAATTTATATGAAGAAAAACTAAGGTACATTTATAAACTTAAAATGGAATAAAAGCTTTAAGAATAGAACAGGTTACCAATAAAGCAGTAAGGCTCCTAGAGGCATCAGAATTCTCAAAAGCAACATCAACTGTTTAAAAAAACAAAAAATTTCAGTGATAATTTTAAAGTGGTTGATGGAAGCTAAGCTTGAACCTAAATTATATATTCAGTTCAATTTGTGTTAAATATTTGAAAGCTCAGGAAATTAGCCACTCAAAGATCTGCTTTAAGAACACTATTAAAAAAATAATAAAATATATAAGTACAGGAAAATGATGAAGAAAATATGAAAAGTAAAAATAAGTAACTTTATAGTCAAGTAAATATGTCTATATATACATACATATATGCATATACACATATACATACAATATATATTCAAAACACTCCAAAATGAAATTTCTAGACAAAAGAAAAAAGATGAGAGCTAGGGAAGATGAAAGAATCCTATATAATAAATTAGAAACATGTAAATCGAATATCCCTCCGCTATGCTCACCAGCCAATCAGAAGTGAATATGTAAATTAACCTGACAAAGATGGTGGGTTAATTTGCATACACAGGCACTGGGCAGAGGGCAGAGCAGGAGAGCCAGAGGTTTGGGGGGACATGGCTGCCTTGGTTGCTCATCTAATTTATTTTGATTTTTAAAAGCTTCTTTTACACTAACTATATTATTTGGTTAGTTTTTAATTCTCCATTTTTATGCAATAAGCTAATGACATTTTCCTAAAGAGATGCAAACCACACTGAAACATGTATTATCTTCGAATGAGAGTTGAGGAAAATAATGTGAAAGGACATTCTAAGGAATAAATTATGAATTTTAATGTCTATAGAAACAGAAAATGTAAAGATAGAAATGCCAAGCAAACTAATAAGTAGCCCCTTTTAAAATATTTTGAGAGTATTATTTAAAACTAGTAACCCAGTGCACAGATTTGTGTACATTGAAAGGAAATTAATAAGAAGGTGGCCAGCAGTGTGGGACTGGGTGAGGCAGGCAAGACACATCCTGGAGCCAACCTCCTACCTTTCCTTCCCTTGCCGGCAGCACCTGGGGTGGTGCCATGGCTCAAAGGGCATCTGCGGGAGGTGGGGTCCCTTGGCTTGGCCTGCAAAGATCAGGCTGAAACCAGCTCTTTGACATGCCCTGAGGGATTCCAGAGTGCGAGAGGGAACTCTGCAAAGTTGCTGTCTTACGGGGTGTGGAACACAAACTCAAGTGTGCAATAAACCAGATTCAGGGCTGACAGTGCCCTAGCAACAACATAACCCATGGCCAAAGGTGGAATCATGTGGCCCCTTGAGGAATTGGACTCACTCCTCTCTGGTTTTGGGATGTGTCACCTGATAACCGCCTCTGCCACATCACTGCAGCTCCTGCATGGCCCTTGGTGGTCAGTGCACATCATAGCTACTGGTCAGATGGGCACTTAGTATATTAGCCTTTTATATATGTAGACTAGTAGCCCTGCACATGAATCCATAGCTTGCTCCATGCTCCAGTAGCTTGCCAGTAGCTCGCTGCTGCCTGCCTGTAGCTCCCTCCATCCTCCTACCCACCATAGAGTGCTACCCTTCCCCCTCCTGTAGCTCTCCTCTGCCCACTTGTAGATTGCTGCCCCACCCTCCTGCTGATCTGTGATCCAGTTATTACGTAGTCGGTCATTATGCTTCACGGTGTAACGACTATTTGCATATTACATTTTTATTATATAGGATGTTTTTATTGATTTTCAGAGAGAGGAAGAGAGAGGGAAAAAGAGATGGAAACATCAATGATGAGAGAATCATCAATGGGCTGCCTTCTGCATGCCCCCATAGGGCATCTAGTGGCAACTCTAGCATGTGCCCTGATCAGGAATCGAACTGTGGCCTGCTGGTTCATGGGTAGGTGCTCAACCATTGAGTGACACCAGCTGGGCTTGAGAGTAGTTTTTAATCTTCAAATATTAATAGGGATGTTTTACATATGTTTCTTTTTAATAAGAATAGAACTGATTGGCATCAGCTCATCAATTTAACTCAGGGTGAGAATCCTGGAGGTTTTTTACTCAGGTTGCAAATACATGTAGAGATGACTGGCTTCCAGGTAAAGAAACATGAATTTTTAAGATAACATGGAAGTGGACATTGCTCTTGTTCTCATAAGGATATTAAACCAGTATTTCAAGACTACCATATTGTCTATATAACTAATGCAGTATTTAATATTATTTAATGATTTAGCGATGTATTCATCTTAAATACAGAGCATGGCTAACAGATTAACCTTTTCCAATATTTTTAGGTTTTTTTTTTTTTGGATTCTAACTTGGGGGAGAAAAAGGCACAACTTGTGCTGATATATATGCAGTGCAGTGCTCAGCATTGCTTCAAGACACAACCAGAAATGGAATAAATTTACAAAGGAGATGGAAAGATAACTGGAAAGGAAGTTAATGGCATATATCACTAAAACAGAAGCATTCATTATAAATATTTATGGACATAATTGATCTCCCCTTTTATAACCTCATACTGCATTCCTAGCACATTTCATCAGTGTGAAAGAATGGGAGAAGAAATAGGTACCAAAAATATGATTGTAATACTTTACTGTCCTTCAGAAGACCCGTGAGAAAGCATGGAGCAAAGGATAATAAGTATGCATTTAAAATGATTAACTACTAATGCTGCAAACTTCACAAGTGATGAAATTGCTGGTACTTTAATCCAGACATATTTAGATTAACAGGATGTCTATAAGACAGTTTGATAAATGCTTTGTTCTTACACAGTACAGCAGTGTCCAGAATTCAAGAGCCTTTGCCCCTGGTCCCTGTTTATTAATTGGCTGGTGTCTGTACATATATTAGAATCATGCTGTTAAGTTAACAAAACTTTCTTATTCAGACACACGTGGAGTTTTAAGATTCCACAAGAGTGTACAAGAAAAGCAATGGCTATGCTCGGATGCTAATGATCATTTTTAAATGGGAGTTATTTTTTCTCTAACTAGAAGAGGCAGTTATAATTTAGATAAGGAAATTGAACATTAAGCCAGCTTTTCATTAAGTTGCAGTTCTTGTTTGTAAGTCAAAATATTATATCAAATTTAGGTCTATCATATTATAAACAACATTTTTGTGACAGACATTTTACCATTTAACACAGGATGTAAACAGACTTAAAAGAAATATAATATTTTCTTAAAAATTCCCTCTTCAAATCCAAATAAAAATCTGCATTATGATACAATTAAGACTGATAGACTAATTTTTTGTGCATTGTGAGAAAATACCTCTGATATGGGGAAAGAAACCCCCCTGGGATCAGATGTTTAATATATGCCCCTATTTCACAACCATTTCATTCCAGTCAATAAGCAGAAATGAAATTTTACTCTGTTTCAGTTCTGTATCTATAAAACAGACTCTAGTACACTGCATATAAAGATTAACTTCATTATTTTATTTGTTGAGTGTTTATTACTTTTCACCAAAATAGGACATAACACTCTATGTTTACTGTCTAGCTAACAAGCATAATAATTCTCTCTTCAGAGGGTAAAAAAAAAGACAAATCTCCTGGAATGACCCAAGGAAATTAAGGAATGAGAAGCTACTTTCCCAGCCCCACTCTGCACCCCAGGCCACGAGCAATACTGATGGTCTCTTCTATGTCTTCCCGTAGCACCATTATCCTAGAGGACATGATGCAACTTGTAAGTCCAAGGCCTCCTGCCTGACTTCTGGGTCATAATCTACCCTGGGTTTTTAGAAATTCTCTCAAAAATTAAACTAAGTAGCATATCAGGACTGGTAATCCTATAGGATATAAGCATTCTCTGTCCTAATGGCAGTCTCAGATCTTTTAGACTAATGATTGTCATTGAAACTCATTAAAATTCTATTTAGTAATTATAAATAATTGACAACTTATTATAATTTTTTAAAATTAATTTCTCTAAGTCAATATAAAAAACTTAGATAATTACTACAAAAAAAGAAGAGGAGAAGTCAATTTTCTAAATGTTCTCGAAGCTAAAGGAATGGTTTTAATTTTTATTCATTCTTTTGTGAGTGTTTCATCCTTCACCTATCCCCTCTACTTTATGTTCTGTGGGACAAACTGGGCTGAGTAGGAATAATCATCAGACACAGGACCTCAGCACCTCGTTTATTTTCTGAATGTACTTGTTCCTTGGGAAAGGAAACACAGTCTCAACAGGGCCAGAAGGAATGTTCTGGGACATTTTCAGATTTGCATATCTTCTCTTCCAACAGCACTGTCGATCTTTACATTTTGCTTCACTTCAACACCTTGGGCTCTGTTGCTTCTGTCTCCACTCTTATCTCTGTGACTCTCTCTCTGATTTCTGTCCTCGTCGTTCTCTGGGGCATCAGTAATGCACCCTTCTTACTATTCATCATGCAAGAACAGACTGGGGTCACTTGCCTCAGTGCTTTGAACTTTGAATGATAGTGTCATTCCAGGAAGACCTTTGCTTTTCAGCACATTTCAGCAGTTAATTATCTCACTTCCAAGACAATTCAAATGTCATTTTCTCAGAGGAAGCTACTCTGGTAATTCTATTTAAACCCTAACTTCCAGAGGTAGTTCCACTACTAGCCCCTCTTTTCTTAATCTACATTTTCTTCCATAGCCCATAAACTAGAAACTACATTCCAGTTTACTAGAAATTTACTTCTATTGTATTTCTTGTATATTTTTTAACAGATATATGCACATTGTCTATTATATATAACTAGGGGCCTGGTGCACAAAAATTTGTGCACTCAGGAGGTCCCTCAGCCTGGCCTGTGTCCTCTTGCAGTCTGGGACCCCTCGGGGGATGTCCACCTGCTGGCATGCCTGGCCAGCCTGGGTGAGGGGCTGATGACTGTTTGCAGGCTGGCCAAGCCCCCCAGTGGGGACCTTAGCCCATTGGGGTGTGGCCAGCCTGGGTGAGGGGCTGAGGGCTGTTTTCAGGTTGCCCACAGTCCCTTCAGGATTTGGGTCTCTACTGGGGTGCCTGGGCAGCCTGGGTGTGGGGCTGAGGGCTGTTTTCAGGCTTTCAGGCTGCCCGCAGCTCCCATTGACCCAACGTCCCAGGAAGGCTGGCTGGAAGCAGGTTTATTTATCTTCTATAATTAATACACTGTTGCTTTAAGCTCATGCCTAGGCAGGTAAAAAAGCCTCCTGTTGGCTTCAGCTCGTGGCTTCTATAATTGAAAGAATGTTGCCATGAGCAGAGCGAGGCCCAACCGACCTAGGCAGGCAGTTTCCTCCATCGCTGGTGCAATGGAAGCCTCCTGTTTGCTTCAGCTCTGTGGCTTCTATAATTGCAACTATGTTGCCATGAGCAGAGAGAGGCCCAGCCGGCCTAGGCAGACAGTTTACTCCTGGTGCAATGGAAGCCTGCTGTATACTCCAGCTCCATGACTGCTGGCCTCCATCTTGGCTGGGTTAATTTGCATACAGCCACTCTGATTTGCTGGTGGGCATGGCTTATGCATCCCGGAGAAATGCATCCCGGCTTATACATTGAATGAAGTAATTAATTATAGAAAGTTACCTATTTAGACTTGAACTACAACATGAGCACATCTTAAAATCAGTCACTAAGTACTGTGAAGTTTTTGGATGTTTCAACTGAATGTGATTGTAGTTACAGTTGTTCCCCTTGCTCCTTTGGCAGCTGAAGCATCAGGCCTTAAGAGACTAACATATTACTCAGAATCAGCCAGCATTTGATTTATACTCTGGATATTCACAAAACCTCTAGTTTCTTGAAGTACATCTTCCAAATTGCAATCATGTGTGTTCATTATCTAAAGTAGTATAACCTAGCTTATTAAAAGAGGCTTAAACACATTCTATCTGGATTGTTTTAAATACCTCATTTCTTTAGCCTTTAGTCCTAGAGTTCCTTTCAGGTTTCTTTTTGTTTGTTTGTTTTCTTGTTTTTTAACTTCATACTTTACCTCCAGTACAATCAAGATTGTTTATCCCTTAGAGCCTATGGTTACTGAAAGAATTATGTGTCTACCCCAAATATACCTCTTGGCTATGGAGCAAAATTATATTCTCTACAGTTGCTTGTAATAATTAAGGTTCTTTCAAGCACATACAATAGGAACTGACTTGGGTTAGTTGGAGTAAGGGCAACAGAAAGTCAAATTGGACTCTAGTCAATTTTGGCAATAAATACAAAGGATAAGACTAAATAGCACAATTGGTGCCAAGTAGGTCTATAGCCTGGGCTGCCAGCTCACCTATGAAAGACATGACTAGAACTGGTTTTTCTGCCCTTAGATTTATCTGTACGAGGCTATAAAGAAGGAGATGGAAGAAACCCTACAGAGGATTCCTTTGGGATGCGTTGCCAGTGATGTACAACCTCCCCAGTGTGAGGGGTGATCTTCCCCAGGATAAATGAGAAGGACTTCAAGGGGACCATTCAGAGACCTAAGGCCTGTAATTCTCACGTGGAAGTCTGCAGCTAGGACGGTGGCTGAAGCTGACTCAAGTGCAGGGTGAAGAGAGTTATATTGGGAAGTGCTACATTTCCCCTGAAGGAAGGAAACGGTCCATGCTTCCCAGGAACCTAATGAGTGAGTGTCTGAGGAAGTGAGCCAACCTGGAAGTAGCCCAAAGGCGATGGTTCCAAAGACACTAACCAGGAGGGACAAAGCTTAAGAAACCAAGTAACTTAGATACTGGAGCTAGAATGAGTCTTATACTTTTTGGCCTGCTATGTAAGTAAATGTTTCACAATATACTTCATCATTAATAATTCTAAATTCATTGACATGTGGAATAAAGAGAAAAATGACAAAGTGATTTTGATAACATACTATTAAGTGCAAGAAAATGAACCAAGATTTATGGGCATTTGTTCTACACTCATCATTCCTTCACTTGTGACAGTTTTGTGTTTGATAAATGGCAACCATGCGAGGACTTATCACTTGGCCTTTGCATTTCATTCTAAAAGATAATTTATGCTAGATGCTATAAGAGGAAACAAATTATGCACATTTTTTACTTTCTTATATCCTTCTGCTAAATAATTTTTAAAAGTCTAATTGTCACTGCCCCAAATAAGAAAATTACATTTGTATATCATAGAATGACAATCATTTAGGGTTTTTTATTGTGTGTTTTTTTAATTTAAATGCTTTATTGTTTAAAGCATTACACATGTCTCCTTTTTCTCCCTTGACCTCTCCCTGGCACCCCACTTCCAGTACATGCCCTTACTCTCCCTTCTGTGTCCATTGGTTATGCCCATATGCATGCATACAAGTCCTTTAGTTGATCTCTTATCCTTCAACTCCTGCCTTCCCTCATAGGTTGGACATTGTGTTTGATGCTTCTATGACTCTGGTTCTATCTTTGTTCATCAGTTTATGTTGTTCATTTTATTCCACAAATGAGTGAGATCATGTGACATTTATCTTTCTCCTAATGGCTTATTTTGCTTAGCATAATGCTTTCCAGTTCCATCCATGCTGTTGCAAAGGGTAAGAATTCCTTCTTTTTTACAGTAGCATAGTGTTCCATTGTGTAGGTGTACTGCAGTTTTTTAATCCACTCATCTGTTGATGGACACTTAGGCTGTTTCCAAATCTTAACTATGGTAAATTGTGCTGCTATGAACATAGGGGTGCATATATCCTTTCTGATTGGTGTTTCTGGTTTCTTGGGGTATATTCCTAGAAGTGGGATTACTGGGTCAAATGGGAGTTCCATTTTTAATTTTTTGAGGAAACTCCATACTGTTCTCCAAAGTGGCTGCACCAGTCTGCATTCCCACCAGCAGTGCATGAGAGTTCCTTTTTCTCCACATCCTCTCCAGCACTTGTCATTTGTTGATTTGTTGATGATAGCCATTCTGACAGGTGTGAGATGATACCTCATTGTTGTTTTGATTTGCATCTCTCAGATGATTAGTAACTTTGAGCATGTTTCTATATGTCCTCTTTCAAAAAGTGTCTATTTTGGTCCTTTGTCCATTTTTTTATTGGATTGTTTATCTTCCTTTTGTTAAGTTGCATGAGTTTCCTATAAATTTTGGAGATTAAAACCTTATCTGAGATAACATTGGCAAATATGTTCTCCTATGTGGTGAATGGTCTTTCTTGTTGCTTTGTTGATGGTTTCTTTTGCTGTGCAGAAGCTTTTTATTTTTATGTAGTTCCATTTGTTTATTTTCTCCTTAGTTTTCATTGCTCTAGGAGCTGTAGCAGTAAAGATATTGCTATGATATATGTCTGATATTTTGCTGCCTATGGATTCTTCTAAGATTTCCATGGTTTCCCATCTTATATTTAAGTCCTTTATCCATTTTGAGTTTATTTTTGTGTATGGTGTAAATTGGTGCTCTATTTTTATTCTCTGATTTTTATGTCTATCTTATTTTTGCTGTTTTTAAAATTTAATTTAAAAACTTCATATTGACAGATCTGTTGCAACAATAATTCAATGACCTTCTATATAGCATCCTTCATTTAGATTAACCCATTGTTGTTTTACTTCCTTTGTCTCCTAATCTCTGAAAAAAGTGAAGACAACTATAATAGTAATTATTATTGGCGGACCTCTTTTTTAATGGAGCCATTTGAAAAAGTTGCACACTTCCAGGTTCTTAATTCCTAAGTACTTTAGCATGTATCTCCAAGGAATATCCTCTATATATTTATAGGCCATAACTGGGCTCCTATAAACTAAATATCAGAATTGGACAAATGTCCATGCTCAATTACAAGATAGGAGAGAAGGTCGTTAACACTAACTTTACAGAAAGGTGAAATTCCTCAAGAGCACACACATTCTGCAACAGGTTCCGAGGAAGAGGGTAAAGCAGAAGCCAGCTGTGCAGGACCAATTTCTCCTTCTTAGTTTTCCAATTAGCTCTTTGGTAAAAGACTGTGGAAGTACAGAGCTGCCCAGAAGGGTTATACATGGATAAAAACACCAATCAAATAAAAAAGCTCGTGCCCTAAATGGATTACATATTAGCAATGTTCTGAATGTTTTACTGTGCTGATTGGACTAGATATATGAACCTACTTTTCACTAAATGAAATGCAAATCATAGATAATCTACTCAGTCTCACTTTCATTCATAAAAAAAGAAATGTAAATCAAAACTACACTGAGATACATTTCTCATCTAATAGATCGGTAAATATTTAAAAATTTGACAACACAATCTGTTGACATACCAATGAAAACATAGGCATGCAGAAATCACTGGTTGAAATACAAAATTTGGAGAGACATTTGATAATATCTAGCAAAATTAGATTGGCAGTTTTCCTTTGGTCCAATAATCTTGTTTCTAGGGATACATCCTAAGGCATACTGACAAAAGTACCACCAACAAGAAAACAATTCAAATAACAACAAAGAAACTCTAGAAAGATATATTTATAATTTATAAGTCTAGTAATTAGAGCATTATAGCAATAAACTAAAGCACAAATGTCCATTGTTGTAGTTAAATAAACTATGTTATGTTAAAAACTTCACAGCAGTACTATGCAGCTGAAAAAGCAATGACACATATGTCTACATATTGTCTAGATATTGTTATGATCTCCAAGGTGTATTGTTAAGAGAAAAAGCAAGGTAAAGAAAAGTTTGTGGGCTATACCATGCTATTATTTGCCAAAAACAAACAATACCATACAAGCAAGATAAGTGCCTATTTTTTTGTGAAAGGAGAAGAAAGTGGAGGAGGAATGAGGATAGCTACCAAACCATGCAAAATATACTTTGATTTTAGATTTACTGGGATCTCTGTAGGGAACATTTAAAACAAAGTAGTTTGTAGGATCTATTCTAAGGACAAAAGGAACTGGAGGAAAACCTTTATCTACTTATAATAATCTTCTGTTATGATAGAGTTAGTTTCTAATGCTATTTTGAGAATGTTGTGTATGTTGTGGAATTATGCAAATGACTATGTTGAGATCCAGGATTTTCTATATGTAAATATGGAAGGAAAGATGTAGGATTAGTAAGGTTAAATAAATATTCTATAGAACTAAATTTGAAATGGAATTATTGTGAATATGTACTATAAAACTCATGATGTATTTGTACCTTTTAATATATATTGTATAGGCAATAACAACAATCAGCCCAGAGATGAACACCACTAGCGCCCAGACTTTGGTCTCTAAATACTATTTCCCACCAAAAGAATCAAGTCCTTGGGAATAGTTCAGCTTTGAACAGAATGCACGTGAGTTTGGGATATCTTTCCACAACAGAAAGCAAATAAGATAAATTAGTTGATCTAATAGTGAGAAGGCTAACCCCTATTTTGTAAAACTACTGTGTAGAATTCTCTGCTATTTTTTAAACAGCCTCTTACTCTAAAAAAACAAAAACAAAAACAAAAACAAAAAACACAAAAACTTTGCTTTCTAGCCTGCTTGAATAATAAGGAAGATAAAGTTAGCTGTTTAACCTTGTAGTCCAGAGACTAAATATGCCCATACTCTCAATGCCATGCCAGGTGTATTTTTTAATTAAATAGAACTGTTGTTTTCAAGGCCACCAGCGAGATAACCACTAAGCACACATAGGACTGGCTCTTTAATGAAAAGGGAAGTTCTGCTTGTATCTCTGCTTAGAATTTGAATTCATTTTTCTCTGAGTCCACCGTGGTGAATCAAGTGTGATTCTAAACTCTGAGCATTGTTTGATTTATTCCAGTTCTCTATTACAACAGAAACTAGATTATCATTCTTCTGTCTACTTATTCAGAAACTAGTACCAACACACAACCTACCAAATAATTTTGAGTTTATGTCATTAAGAAGCCTGTAGCACCCAGCCAGCGTGCTCAGAGGTTAAGCATCAATTTATGAACCAAGAGGTCACGGTTTGATTTCTGGTCAAGGCACATGCCTTTGTGGCATGCTCGATCCCCAGTGTGGGGTGTGTAGAAGGCAACTGATCAATGATTCTCTCTCATTATTGCTGTTTCTATCTCTCTCTCCCTCTTCCTTCCTCTCTGAAATCAACTAATAT
>PVJC01018821.1:0-30825 GCA_004026665.1 Murina feae | reverse complement strand
AGGTGGATGGGAAAAATCCCTTCAGGAGGTAGGTACTGAAGGGGCTGGGGCAGAAGGACTACTTTGCCTGGGAAGAGGGCAGCTCCTCTGCTGTAACAGGAGGCGATGGGAAGATTCTGGTGACACTGGGAGGGTGGGGGCAAGAGGTTTGAGGGGCTTTCCCTCTGCTGGCTTTCATCCTTTGGAGAAACAAGAGGTGACAGGCCAGAAGTTTGAGGAGAGGGTGTGCAGGACGTCTTGTCAGAATGAGAGCTTCTTGACAATAAGCCTTGGTGGGAGTGCCAGGCAGGACTGACCATGTGGTTGAGATGGCTTTCCTTTGGTGACTGAGAGTGAGAAATAGTGTGAGTGGAAGTCTGGGGACAGGAGTGCATATCAGTTCCTGTTTCTTCCTACCCCCCCGCCCCAACCCCTACAGTCTGTGGAAAGAAGCATTGACCTAGAATGCTAAAGTCAAGGAATCTATTGATTCCAGGGATCTTATAGAACTGCACTGTTAGCACAGCAGCGCACAGTAGCCACTGACTGTGTGTGGCTGTAACATATAAAATCCAGTACTGCCCTGGCTGATGTGGCTCAATTGTTTGGCACACCATCCCATACACCAGACGGTGGCTGTTTGATTCCAGGTCACGGCTTATGCCTAGGTTGTGAACTGGATTCCTTGTTGGGGTGTGGGAGGCAGACAATCAATGTTTCTCTCCTCTCCCTCTAAAAACCAATCAAAAACTTTTAAATCGATAGGTAAAATTCAGTTCCTCATTTAGACTAGCCACATGTGATGAGGGGAGGGGCTGCCATGTTGTACAGCACAGAATAACTATTTTCATCATCACAAACTAGACAAACTCTAGAAAAGTGATTCTCAAACTATTTAGCCTGAGGACCCCTCTACACCAGCGATTTTCAGCATTTTTTTAATCTCATGCCACACATAAACTAATTACTAAAATTCTGCAGCACACCAAAAAACAAGTTTGCTGATCTAACAAAAATATTAGGTATAATTTTAACATATTCACACCACACAGGTATTGTTCTGTTGGCTGTTGTCATTATTTTATTTGAAAATTTAAGGCAAAAGAGGTCAGTGCCCCTGACTAAATAATAGTCAGATATTGAATGTTTTAAAAATTATTGCAGCACACTGGTTGAAAATTGCTGCCCTACACTCTTAAAAATTAATGTATTTAATAAAAATAATTACATATTTTTCCAACACAAAAAATAAATAGTATAAAGAATGTCATTGTTCTTCATTTTTGCAAATCTGTCGTGTCTGACTTAATAGAAGGCAGCTGGATTCTCAGTATCTGCTTCTGTATTCAACCTTTTGTGATATCACATATCACATGATCTCTGGAAAATGCTACTCCATAATTATAAGAGAAAGAAAGTAAAAGAGACAAGTACTGTCGTAGTAGTAGTATGAAAGTAGTTTTGAACCTGTGGACTCCTTGAAAGGGCTTCAGGGTCCCTGGGCCACACTTTGAGAACCACTGTTCTAGAAAAACCTCCACTTGGCATGAAGGAACTTGTCTCTGCGAGACTGTGTAATTTGCCTAAAGTCACACAGCAAGTAAATTGCAGTGTTGGGACTAGACTGACAGTCCCGATTTTTAATAATTTGTTCCGCGTCCCGCGGCGTTTTAAAAAAGTCCCGATTTTTGGAAAGAGACGTATGTACTACTCTTTATAATATTTAAAGTAATAAAAAAAAAAAGAACACCCCCCCCCCATCAATGGTGTCCCACTTTACCAATGTTAACACTTTGTAATCGGGCATTTTCCTGCCAAATCGCGTGGTAACATGGGGCTTTTTTGACATTTTGTCGCCAAAATTAGACTTTCCGTAAAATATTCATATCTTTCGATCTATTTGATATTTTTCTATGAAACTTTCAGTGTTTTAGTTTAAAAAGAGGTCTCTATTTATTTACTTTGCAAAATATGTGTTATTGTATTTTTTATGTACACAAAATTACTACATTCTAGACAAACATATAAGGAAACACTCTTTCACAATCAAAATAATTTTATTTATACAAAATTACAATATTTTTTTGAAATTTTCAACAGATCTTATAAAAAAAACTATAACCTAATAGTGCTTCACTGTGTGGTAGTGTTCGAAACACTTTCCTTTGTGAAGGGGTACATTACAAAACTTGCACATGTACCGCGTTTCACTGCATAGTTTATGAGCGGCACACACACGACGTAAAACATTTTTATTTTTGCCAGTTCCAACTAGAGGTTCTGATGTATGTTTCCTCATGTCCATTGACAGTCTCCCTGGTGGATCCGATTTTACTCGTTTCCCGCAGAAAATTATGTTAAAATCTGGTCACCTTAGACTAGACTAAATCTGCTGCCTTGGTCTGAGGCTTTTTCCAGTGCCCTTGGCTGGCCTGGGCTGAGCCCCACTGGGCTTTGGGGAGTGGGGCCTACTCCTCTCGGCTGCAGAGCCCCTGGCATGTGGCCCTATAAATAAATCCATTGTGTCTGTGTCAGAGTCCCCTCTCCTCCCCCTCTCACCTCCCCCCCTCCACCTTTCACCCCCAGCAGCTGTGTTTTTGTTGTTGGCTTATGTTATGGACAGGGAACATGAGGGATCCCAGGGAGGAGAGATAAGCCTTTGGGCTCTTAACATGTCGGCCCTTCTGCACTGCCTCCAAGGGCAGGTGGTTGATCCCACTATCGGTTCAAAGAGCCCACATCATAGTATGGAGGTTCTTGGAGTGGCTGTGAAGAGGAAGGTAGAGGGGAGACTCAGGGACACATGCCTTGCAGAAGGCCAGTTGTCAGGAGCAGGGAAGGAAATTCCTATCTTCCCTCTTTCCCTGAGAATGGAAGAGGCCAGCTGGCATTCTGAGGGCTAAAAGGTGCTTTGGGTCAAGGATTAAGGTGGCCACTCTCAGGCCAGGGGGGCCCTGGGGCCTCAGTCCTTATATGCTGCCATACACCCCAAGGCAGGGCCATACACCCCAAGGCAGCCCAGGGCCAGATCCTGCCTGGGAAGGAGTGTCTGCTGGGTGCAGAAGCTGCTGTTTACAAGTAGACTCTTGGGTGTGACAGGGATTCCAGAAAGCAGCTGGAGAATGGGGGGAGCAGAGGGGGAAACCGTTGGTGTTACGAGTGATTCTGTTATTAAAGTGAGCTTCTCCATCTCACTGCAGCTGCCCAGCCCTCCCCCACCTCCTGGTCCCTGGCTTCTCTCCCCAGAGGACTGTGGGGGAACAGCTGGTGAGTGAGGGGCTCATCAGGGCCCCAAGGCCTTGGCGAAGGGCCCAGCTTAGGGAGCATGGGGCTTGCTGCCACCTCTCAGGCCCCTTCCTCCCAGGCCTGGACTTGTGTGGCCTGGCGGGGGAGGGAATGGGAGCTGCAGACCCGACTCCTCCGCTCTGGCTGCCTGAGAGGCCAGGAAGCCCCTGTCCCTTCCTGGCTTTAAAGGGCCAGTGGGTACTAGGACCATGACTGACTAGGCTGAAGAGATAGTGGTGACGCAGATTTACTCTGCAGTTGGGCTGAACCAGCCACGTCCCCAGGCCAGGAACTCCCCCCAACCCCCACGCCTAAGCAGCTGTTCCCCCTTTTCTGTCCCTGGCTGCTTGAAAACTGTGCTCTCCCCCAAGGACTGGCCAGAGAGGCTTTGCTCTTCCTCTCTTCTCTCCCTCCCCTCAGCACTGAGGTCACCGCCCTCTGAATCAGGCCTTTGTCGGAGGCGGAGCTGCCTGTTGGTTGGCAGTTGTGGCGGGAGAAGCCAACAGTTCAAGTTAGAGCTTCCACACCCTGCAGCTTCATCCCTACCCAGCCCTGGCTGACCTCGACCCAATATCTGACATCCAGGATGTATTTATTGTAGGACCACCAGAGGAATGTTTGAAACCAGGGCCATCCTGAAAATCCCAGGCTGGGTCTTTTCCTGGGGGCCCATCAGGCTGAACACAGAAGCCGTGAGTAGTTGTGGGCCTGGGGGGAAGGAAGAAAGTGCTTGGCCCCTGGGGCAAGGGGTCCCCAATGACACCCAGTAAGGACCTCACTGGGGAATTGACCTGGGTTGATTTTTTTTTCTCATGAGACTTAAGCTGAAAACCCAGACTCTGAAGGGCCTAATTAGGCTGATTGGGAGGTGGTAGTATCTCTCTGGATCTTAACATTCCCCAGAGGAGTGCAAAGATGCAGGAAGTTTTCCTAACACCATAGAAATCTTGAACTCAAAATCTGGTCTGACTCATAGCATGTGCCCCTCCCCACCACCAAGGTCAAATGCAGGTCTCTTGCCTGTGACTCCTAACCCTGGCCTAAAGCTTCCTGCCTTGTCTTTGTGGCCCTGCAGACACAGAGAAGGCCCCTTATCCTGAGCTGGCCAGACCTCCTCAGCCGAGGGCAGCAAATATCTCCCCAAAGTGAGGCTGAGTCATAGCCTGCCTGCAGCCACCATTTCCGGAGTCTCTCCCAGTCCCAGCCAGGGATACAGAAACACACATGGCAGAGCTGTTGCTCCTGGGTGCTTATCACTGGGAGTGTACCCCCAGATCACAGTGGGACTCAGGCCTCCCTACTCTGAGACCTGCAGGCGCTCAGATTGGAGGGTGGCATGGTTGGCTCTGTGGGGTGTGCATCACCCACAGCCCGTCCTCACATTCGGGACCTCAAGTCTAACCTGGATGCTTTTATTTATTTGTTTGTTGTTTGTTGGCTGCATACATAGGGTACCTTATTTTCTGGAGTGAAAATGCTAAGGTGGGTTGGGCTTGGGCCGATGTTCCCACAAGCACAGAACTGAATAAAGTGGGTCCGAACAAGTTTGACTTGTCTTGATGTGGAGGAAGGAGATGAACATTACAGCCGGCATGTGTACAGTGCTGTGCTGGTCAGTCTGGAACGCAGGAAGATAAGGCAGCTCTCGAGGTGACCACTTCCTGTCAGGGATGCCTGCGGGCTTGGAGAGCCTCCCGAGCCCAGGCCGGAAGCCCTGCTGCAGACAGGCTTACGCCAGCCGTCGTCCTTTCACCAGCTCCACCTGTTCTGCGTCCACGGGTTCTCAATGCTACAGCCTCCTCATCTTTACCCTTGCTCTCTAATGGTGGGTCTGGCAAATGAAGCCCCAAGTCCTGGATCTAACCTGGATATTCACAACTGCACCTCCACCCCCCACTGGTGCCAGCTCCACCTCCTCGCATTAGAATCTTGGTTCAGGGAGTATGAGCTGATAGCGTTGCCAGCCAGGCCTGTACCGCCTGCTCTTCCTCAGCCGCCTCACCACTGCAGTCCTGTAGGACCCCGGCCTGGCTCTAGTTCCTCCATCTGGTGGGGAAAGTACATCCAGGGTCTCTGGTGTCTCCCCCTAATATTGCTGCTGCTCATAGCGGGGGCCGCTCAGAGCTTGAGGCCAAACCCTATTTTTATTTTGTTAGGAAAACATAGTCTCCTAAACCACCTTCATCCTTTGGCTTTTGTTATATGGCAAACACAAGACTTGGGCTTTCCAGAGTTTTAGCTTTATTCTTATTTTTTATTTTTTAATTGACTTCTGAGAGGAAAGGAGAGGGAAAGAGAAATAGAAACATCAATGATGAGAGAGAATCATTGATGAGCTGCCTCCTGCACACCTGCTACTGAGGATTGAGCCCACAACCCAGGCATGTGCCTTTTACCGGAATCGAACCCAGACCCTTCAGTCCACAGGCTGGCTCTCTATGCACTGAGCCAAACCAGCTAGGCCATTAGCTTTATTCTTTCCTGGCCCCTGGACACTGTCTTTTCATCCCACTCCTGTCCTTCATCCTCCCAACTTTTTTTCTCACTCCCCAGTACTTCTGCACCCACCCAACCCACTGGGGAAATAAAGGGGGAGGGGACTGAGGGAAAGCTAGTGATCCATGGGTGCAGGCCGCTCCTAGAGCAGGGGACCTTCCAACTGGAGCCAGTGGGTGTTGGCCTAGGGGTGGGTGAGGGGTGGGTGGGGTGGAATTGGTCTAGTGGTGGGGGTAACCCAAGACCCTTTTTTGGTTTTAACACCTATTTGTGCATGTGGGAAAGAGGATATTTCTTGAAACTTTTTTTTTTTTTATTTCCAGGCCTGTCCATTTCTAAACATCAAACGTGATAATGTTATAGCAAATGAAGTTATACTAGGTACATTTTTTTACTGTATTTTTATTAATTTCAGAGTGGAAGGGAGAGGGGGAGAGAGAGAGAAAGAGAGAGAGAGAGAGAGAGAGAGAGAGAGAGAAATATCAATGATAAGAGAGAATCATTGATCGGCTGCTTCCTGCATACCCCCCACTGGGGACCGAGCCCACAACCCGGGCAGGTGCCCTGACCGGCCATTAAACCGTGACCTTTTGAATTGTAGGTCGGCGCTCAACCACTGAGCCATACCACCAGGCAACTAGATATATATATATATTTTTTAACATTTTATTGATTTTTTTACAGAGAGGAAGGGAGAGGGATAGAGAGTTGGAAACATCAATGAGAGAGAAACATCAATCAGCTGCCTCCTGCACACTCCCCACTGGGGATGTGCCCACAACCAAGGTACATGCCCTTGACCGGAATCGAACCTGGAACCCTTGAGTCCGCAGACCGACGCTCTATCCACTGAGCCAAACCGATCAGGGCTAGGTATATTTTTATGATGTTAAAATAACAAAGGACTGCCCTGGCCAGTGAGTATTGACCTGTGCACCAAAGAGTTGCCGGCCTAGGTTACGGGTTCAGTCAATGGTCAGGGTGCGTGCAGGAGGCAACCAATTGATATTTTTCTCTCACATCGATGTTTCTCTCTCTCTCTAAAAATCAATAAAAACATTTAAAAATAATAACAACGGAGGACTTTAGGTTGTGGTAGTGTTACAAGTAAATATTACACCATTCTTCCTTTTCTTCTAGTTTTCAATTTGTCCCATTGTCATACACATACTCTCACTCAGGAAGAAGTGTTCTGTTTGCTGCTACCCCTCTTCCTAGGGTGCCAGGCAGAGGAGAGTGAAGGCTGCCTGGCTCTGGGGTGGAGAGTTGTGGGGCGAGGTTTGGAGGGGGGAGCTCCTTGAAGGCAGGGCAGTTTGGGCAGCACTCTCTGATCTTCAGGTGCCCGTTAGTGGGCACCCCTGGCTGAGGTGACTCGGGGTCTGCCTACCTATGAATAGACCAGAAGTGGGGGGCTGTAACAGCAGGCTCTTTGCAGGAATTTGCACTGTGCCTGCGTCAGGGTGTGATGATATGAAAAAGCTTCCGTTTACGGAGTTCACGCAGAAACACTACGTACATGATCTCATTCCATCTTCCAACCACCCTTTCTGCATAGTATTCTTATCCCCATTATATAGGTGAGGAGCCAGATCTTGCAGTGTCAGGATTCTAACCCAGGTCCGTGTAACTGCATTGTCCCGGGAGCCCTGGGACTGTCCAGAACTTACTGAATATAAGGAACTTACAGGACAACTTGTATACAGAGAGAGGCCCCTGGGGGTGGCAAAGTCCAGGCCTGTCCAGTGTGCTTTGGGAACCAGCCATGTGACTTGGGCTGCATCTTTTGCCTCTGGAGCCTGCTTCTTCCCCAGGCTGGCGCTCCCCTTACAAGTTTGGTAGGAGAATCAAGTGGAATGATGCATGAGAAATGGCAACACACGGGATACATTCAGTATATGCAAGTGTAACTTCCTGCTCCTTGGTTTCCTCATTTCAAATATAGGTGCTGATAATAGCTTTTAAGTCCTTTGACGTGGTGATGAGGATGAAAGGAGACATAGGTTGTGGAAGGGCCAGAAAGCACTGTGTGGGACTGTTCGTTTCCACCTGGTGTCAGTGATTTCTGACTGAGAGCTGGGACCGCTGCACTGGCTCTTCCTCTACCCAGAATGCTTTCTCCATCCCAGGATTTGGTCTGGACTCCAATCACTCTGCCCCTCAGTGTCTTACCAGGACCCAGCATATGTTCCTTGGTTTATGGTGTATTATCCGCCTCCCCCAATAGAATGGAAGCTTCATAAAGGCAGGGTTTTTGCTGGCTTGTTCTTCCCTGTGGCCCAGCTCCTGGCACACAACAGAAGCCAAGTAAATGCTTGTGGAAGGCATGGCTGACATGCTCTCCCTGTTTCTCCACAGGCAAGGTGACCATTCTGGCTGTTAGAGTGAGTGTGCCAGCCTGGCCGCGGGAGCAGAGACAGGTGAGGGGCTCTGTGGCCTGTGCGCGCTGTTGATGGGGCTGGAGGAGGAAGGCTGGGGTGGGGCAGGGCCCTTGTGCCCCATCGTGGAGGACGGAGGAGAGAGCAGTCAGGTGCCTGGTGGATGAGGGCTGCGGTCCTAAAGTGCTAAGCTCCTTTGCGGGGCCTTCAGTGGGGCAGGGAGGCAAGCAGTCAGTTGTAAACCGGAGCCTCCACCCTTTGGCATTAGGAAGGGTTTCCCATCTACTGGAAATTTCCACAATATTTGTGTAGAAGAAGGAAATGAGCGCTTTCCTCTGGCAGAGAAATTGAAACTCAAATGGAAGATGAAGCCTAGTCAGTACAGGCAGTAACCATGGCAACAGTGTGGCGGGGTGGGGCATCATACGCACAGTTCAGGTTAGAACCCTGGCTCGCTGTGTTCATGCCGTGACAGGCTGGTCTCTCTAGTTGGTGCTCAGTCTGTCTCTTGCCCACACCAGCTATCACAGCAGGAAGTGTAAGCCTGGGCAGTGACATCAGCATGCCCTCGTGGAATCGAGAGCCCAGGGGAGACCGTTACAGACCTGAGTGGACTTGGATAGGAATAATCCAAGGAATAAGAGGAAGGAGCTGGCACATGGAAAGGCGGGTAAAGGGCCGAGCCCCTGCAGAGGACCAGGGATCCTTGCAGGCATGCAGGCACCACCCAGTGTCGCCAGGAGGGTACAGTGTGCCAGATGGAGGCCAGTCTTGTCGGAGAATTCAGGTTTCTCAGCTCCTGGCCAGTGTCTGTGTGACCTGTGACAGGGCGAGTGCAGTTACGGGGCTTTACAAAACAATGGTTTTTGTTCTTCAGATGGGAAAAGAGTGTCTTTTTCTCATGACCAGAGAGACTTAGACTGAGTTGTTACAGTGTCCGTGGCACATCAGTCCCACTGAGCTCAACTCCGAGAACACTAACAAGTTTCATCTTTGTCCTCCTCCCCCGCTCACCTCCCGGGCTCTGGAGCAGCCCGCCCGGCCTCTCTCACTTGTTCCCAGGACCTGATGTCAGAGGCCATGGACCAGCCGGCTGGGAGTCCTGAAAACCCAAGGCCAGGAGAGGGTGGTGATGGCGGCATGGAGCCGGGTACCTGCCAGGAGCTCCTGCACCGCCTGCGGGAGCTGGAGGTGAGGCACAGGGCGCGTGGGGCAGTAGGGCTGCCCTTTCCTCTGAGCTTGGTGTGGGTGTTTTGGGGTGTGGTGGCCCTTCCTCTCAAGCCCCCTTTGCCAGGCTGGAGTGGAGATGAACATTTCTTAGGAGAGCTCCTCTGAGAAGTCCTCTCCCTGCTCTTAGCTCTGTGGCTAGGTGCCAGCTCAGGGACAGGAGGCATGCACAGGGGCAGGCTTGTCCTAACCCCTCAATGTCTCCCTTCTTTACCCCATTTCTCCCCCACATTCATGCTCTTTGAGGAAAGGGGTGGTCACAGAGGAGAAAGGGTTTAGATGTCCTGGCACTCAGGATTTGAGGGACAAGGACATGGATCCTTAAATTAAGGTCCTACTTCACATTCTTAAGGTCCAGCCAGTCTCCTCTGCCCTCTCCCCAGGGAAATAAGGGTTACTCTTGGCACCTCCCACCTTAGGTCCTCTTGGTCACTGACAGAGGTTGAGGTTACAGAAAACCAGACATCTGAGCTCTGCCTTCTAATGCCCTCAGCCCATCTCTGTAGACCTCCCCGTGGCAGAATCCATCTGGAACCAAGAGGTGGGCAGGGGCGTAGTTAGTAGACTCCTTGCCTCCCTTCCCCAAAGTTTGCCCTGAGGGAAGAATGGTCCTATAGCCTTCTTTTTGCCCTCTTCCCACGTCCTGCAGGCAGAGAACTCGGCACTTGCCCAGGCCAACGAAAACCAGCGGGAGACCTATGAGCGCTGTCTGGACGAGGTCTGTGGAGTCTGCAGTGGGACTGATGCTGGGGAGGGTTGGGGAGCATAGCTTGTCTCCTCCAGACAAAGGCTGTTGGCTGACATCTCTGCCTCGGGGCTTTCTGTCCCCAGGTTGCCAACCATGTGGTACAGGCACTACTGAACCAAAAGGTAAGTGGCCATGGGAGACCTTCTCACCTCTAAGTCCAACCTCCCTGGGAGAGGTCCTGGGTACCACAGGGGACCCCTGAGCCTTCTCAGCTAAGCCTTTGATGGGGGCCAGAGGAAGAAACTTGGTGGAAATGCCCTATTGGCCCAGTGATGCCCCCCATCCCTGGCTTCCTCACAGGCCTATACTGTTTTATCTGGAGGCAGGGGTGGCATAGGTAAGGCCAGATCTCTGAGTTATGGTCCCTTTGATTTGGGCTTGAATCCTTCTCTTATCCTGGCCCCAGACTGTAATGGACCTGAAAGCAGCGTTGATGTTGGGGGCATAGGTGGCATCTAAATATTTACTGAAGTACGTGGGTAACTTCTCAACACATGGTCCAGCTGACTCTAGATCTTCTGCCTTATGTGGACCCTTCTTTTTTTTTTTTTTAATATATTTTATTGATTTTTTACAGAGAGGAAAGGAGAGGGATAGAGAGTTAGAAACATCGATGAGAGAGAAACATTGATCAGCTGCCTCCTGTACACCTCCCACTGGGGATGTGCCCACAACCCAGGTACATGGCCTTGACCGGAATCAAACCTGGGACCTTTCAGTTCTCAGGCCGATGCTCTATCCACTGAGCCAAACCAGTTAGGGCTGGACTCTTCTTCAATGTGTGGTTTCTAAGAGGCGCTGAGCTGGCTCCAGGATTGGGGAAGGTTCCAGTGGGAATGGGATATACCTCCCTCCCTGGGTGGTTAACTTTAGAGAATTTAGCTGCAGCCTCCTTCACGGAGGAGGTTGCAGGAGAAGGGCATCCCGGGAGGAGTGCCCACTGCTCTGATGAAGGGAACTGTGCACTCACCCACCCTCCCTGGTACCGGCTCCTTCTTTCCCTCCACCTCCTCCCGGATGGCGGCAGGACCTGCGGGAAGAGTGCATCAAGCTGAAGAAGAGAGTGTTTGACCTCGAACGACAGAACCAGATGCTGAGCTCCCTATTTCAGCAGAAACTCCAGCTCACGACAGGCCCCCTCCCTCAGGTGGGCATCAGCCATTCTCCTTCCCTCATCACACCTCAGTTTCCTGCCTCTCCCAGCCCCGTCATTATCACCGCCCACTTTCCCCCAAACACCTACAGAAGCAGGCTGTCCAGCGTCCAGGGAAGGCTCGCCTGGCCTGATAGATGGGGTGAAAACTCCCTGAGTCCCCTCAAGCTGGGCTGTCCCCCACCTTGCAGGTGCTTCCCTGCCAGATGGATGGGATCCCTTCTTACTGACAAACAGGTTCCTGCTTACTCTCACCCTGCGTGGGGAGATGGGAGGAAGCTGAAATTGTAATTATTTCATGCTCCCAAGGGGCCCCTTTGGCCACTGCACTGCCTCTTCTTGGCCAGGGGCTGGGGTGGGACCGGGTGGAAGGCACCCAGTGCTTGGTGTCACAGAGAGGTCAGGAAAGGCACTTGGCCGGATAACTCTGTATTTGTGCACATTGCATACAGGGTGGGGCAAAAGTAGGTTTGCAAAAGACAGAGTTTATTCTTGTATTATTATTTATTGTTGTATTATCTTCCATACAAACAACTGTAAACCTGCTTTTGTCCCATCCTGTATGCTCACCCACTGACTCAGGCTGGCCGTAGACCCTGGTGGGTCCCTGCTTCTAGCCCCAACACCTGCCTTACCCGGGAGAAGCAGGAGCCTACTCGGAGTGAGTCCTGTGCTCGTTTGGGGTCACGCTGTCAGAAAGCCTCAAGGATGGGGTGAGACTTGGGGTAGGAGGGTCAGGAACAGCTCCGGGTTCTGAAGTCAGCCGGCGCACCTTCACCCCACCTCTGACCTTGATTAGAAGACAAGTACCTTCTGTGTGTGTGTGTCTGTCTGACACATCCAGGCAGCTCTTGGCTCCCAGACCCTGGGCAGGATGCCTTCAGCTCCTGGGAGGCCTGACCCTCCTGTCTTCAACCCCTGTCACCAGACAGGCACAAGGCTGAGTGAGCCCCCTGAAGCCCCCCTGCCCTGGTCTTGCCCAGCTACAGAGTTCACCCTGGAATTCCCAGAGGCCTCACCACACTGGCTGATCTCGCCCCGTCCATTCCTTCTCAGTAACTAGTGATGAAAGAGGTAGAGATCATCCTTACGTCATTTTTTTTTTTTAACTTAAATTAATTCTGGGATTTGAATTTGGGCTTTTTAGATGAATTTTGGGGTTTGGGGTCATAGAGTCATCTTCTGCAGAGGTAATTTATGACATAATGGAAAGAGCATGAACCTCAGATAAACTCCCTAACTTAGCTAATTCTTAGCTATGTGACCTTGGACAAATTATATAATCTTACAAACCACAGTTTTTCCTTATAGGTGGGGATAAGTGCAGGTTATCATTAGAATTAAGTAAGATAGTAAATAGTGCTTGGCCCATAGTAAATGGTCAATATCTGGTGGCAGCTATTTATCATTATTCATGTTATTCCTAAATTGTGCTTTTCTAGGACGAAAGCCCTATTGCTAATTAAGCTTTTGTTGTGAGTAGAGCCTTTGCCAACACATATGGAACTGGACAGGGCTGTCACCCTGACGGCCGGGACTGCAGAAGCAAAGGCAGGTCTACAGGCAGCAGTACAAAGCAGAGTGTGACAGCACTGCCCAAGAGCCAGAGAGGGGAGAGGCCGTCAGAGGCATGCTGGGAGGGCTCCCTAATGAGGTGGCATTGGATCTGGGCCTTGATGGATGAGAGATTTTAAAAAAGTGCAATGGGGGCAGAGAAACACAATTCCCTGTGGAAAGAGCAGAGCAGGAAGCCTAGGAAGCGGCAAGCTGTTCAGTGGGGCTGGAACAAAGGGTGCGTTAGGAGCAGTGAGAGGCAGAGCTGGAGCCAGCTTCAGGAAGACCAGGCAAGCTGGAGTGCAGGCAGAGGAGTTCAGACTTGTCTTCAGTGAACAGGCATAGGAGGCTTTGAGCACAGAAATGCTTCAGGAAAAAGGAAGGAAGGAAGGGAGGAAGGGAGGGAGGAAGGAAAAGGTGCTGTAGGCTGCCTTGTACATCAGAGGTTGAAAAGCCACCCAAGTCAGAAAAACTGAAATCCTGAGCAGCATCCAGCAGGAGGTGTGAGGATCTGGGCTGATGGGGCGGCTGCAGGTGGCCAGAGGGAGGCAGAGATGCTACCAAGACAGGATCTAATTCTACAGAGAATGAGCGACAGGGAGGAATTAAAGTTGACTGCTATCTAGTTGAAATGCCAAAGCAAAGAAAGTAACATCCTCAGGGACTGAGAGAGAAGTGACCCATGATTCAGCACTACTTCTATGATCCTCAGAGTCCAAGGTTCACAGGAGACTAGTTAAGGGAGACAGAAGTGAGAGCTCATACCGCTTTTCTGGAACCCAGTAATAAGTCCCCTTCCCTTAGTCTCAGCCTGTGATGCTGGGCTCAAAGGTAGTCGAACAGGAGGGGCCTCGCTGCGCTCTCTCTGCAGTCAGGGAGGAGGTCCTGAGGAAAAGCAGAGCGGTGCTGGACCTGCAATGGCACCTGGGATAGACCTGCCACTGCCCTCAGGCCCAGGAGCCGCGTCTCCCCTCCCCCAAAGCCCCTGGACCGCCCCCACCTTTCTGCCACCTGGGCATACACTTGTTCAGTCTGCCTGTGCCTTGGTCTCCCAAGGCTCCTTAACCAGGTGTGGGACAGAGTGAAAGCGTTCCTGGGCCAGATGTCCTTGAAGGGGCAACTTTTTTCTGCCCTGGGACGGGAAGGCCTCGTTCATGGGGAAGTAGGTACCTGGGACAGAGCACTTGTGCTAACTCTGCCTTTCCCTGCAGATCCCTCTTACCCCACTCCAGCCTCCATCAGAGCCACCAGCCTCCCCCTCCCTGAGCTCCACCGAGGGACTGGCCACCTCACTGCCTCTGGGGCGCTGTGCTGGGCAGAGAGAGGTAGGAGGGCTGGGCACAGTGGTTGGTGGCTCCTCTGGCCATGGGCTTGTCCATTGCCTCCATTGCTGTTTCCTAATAAGTCCCAGGGGAAGCCATGCCCCATTCACAGGTTCTTGACCAGGCTTTGTCACCTCAGACCAAGAAAAATAGGTCCCATCCCAGCCACTGGACTTGCAAGCACCTGGGGTTCATCTGCCTTATGAGGTTAAACATAACTAGCATCCGTTTTACAGATGATACTATGAAGCGTGAAGATTCAGTAATTTGCCAAAGGCTGTGTAACTAGTTAGTATTAGATCTGGTACTTGAAGCTACACAGTCTGGCTCCAGAGCCCATGGAGTTAATCACTGTGTCAGACTGGCCTGGGCACGAGAAGGGGCCAGGCAAAAGCCGGGATGGGCTTGCAGTAGAGTCATTCCCAATCCTCTTCTCCATGGAGATCAGGTCAGCAGGCCGCCATCTGACCTAAAAGGGCCTGGGCTTGCCGCAGTGCTTAGGAATTGGCTCATTATATCCCCTTCTCGAGTCTGTGTTCTTTCTGAGCCTGAAAAATGAACAGGCTTCCATCCCCAGGACGAGCATAGCTATCGTATTGTAGGGGGCAGCCCTGCCGACCGAAACGGCAGTAGGAAGTGGTGGGAAAGCCAGGCTGGGATAACCAGGAAAGGAAGTGGGGTCCCCACCCAACCCCCGTCAGTCCAGGAAAGCGTGGGACTAACCAGGGTTCAGTGATCCTTAGGGAGGATGAGCCATTGTGTCCCAAGAACTGTCCATTCCTTTTGGGGACAGAGACAAAACCAGGCCAGCTGTATTCCTGCCATACACAGTTATACACAGTTCAGGCCCTGGGTCTGCACATGGTCTCCTTATGCTATTTCTTCCCTAAGGTGTGTTGGGAGCAGCAGCTGCGGCCAGGAGGCCCAGGACCCCCGGCTGCCCCACCCCCAGCGCTGGATGCCCTGTCCCCATTCCTTCGAAAGAAAGCCCAGATCCTGGAGGTGCTGAGAGCTCTGGAAGAGACTGACCCTTTGCTTCTCTGCTCACCTGCCACCCCCTGGCGGCCTCCAAGCGAGGGTCCTGGCTCTCCAGAGCCCATCAATGGCGAACTGTGTGGCCCACCGCAGCCTGAGCCCTTCCCCTGGCCCCCCTACTTGCTACTAGGCCCTGGTAGCCTGGGAGGCCTGCTACACTGGGAGCGCCTCTTGGGGAACCATGGGGAGGAAGAGGGTGCTGGGCGGCCCTGGGGCCCTAGTAGGGGCTCCCTGCAGGCCCAAGGTTCCATCTCTGGCCCACCCTGTGCCCCAGGCAGCAGCTCCTCCTCCTCTTCTGATGAGGCAGGTGATCCCAATGAGGCACCCAGCCCTGACACCCTGCTCGGGGCCCTGGCCCACAAACAGTTGAACCTGGGTCAGCTCCTTGAGGACACAGAGTCTTACCTACAGGCCTTCCTGGCCGGGGCCACCTGCCCACTCAACGGGGACCACCCAGGCTCCGGGCAGCCATCCTCCCCAGACCAGGGCCCCCCACAACTATCCAAGTCCAAAGGCTTCCCCAAGTCAACTTGGGGTGGGGGTACTCCAGAGGCTCACAGGCCAGTCTTTGGTGCTACCTCAGAGGGCCAGGAGCCACTCCCCTTCCTCAGCATGTTCATTAGTGCGGGGGATGCCCCCCTGGGCTCTCGACCTGGCCACCCCCACTCATCATCTCAGGTGAAAAGCAAGCTCCAAATTGGCTCCCTTTCTCCTGGGGAAGCCCAGGGACCTCTTCTGCCCTCTCCAGCCAGAGGGCTCAAGTTTCTAAAGTTGCCTCCAGCCTCGGAGAAGGTCCCCAGCCCTGGAGGCCCCCAGCTCAGTCCCCAGCTCCCCCGGAACTCGCGAATCCCCTGTCGGAACAGTGGCTCAGATGGCAGCCCCTCCCCACTGCTGGCCCGAAAGGGCCTGGGTGGAGGAGAACTGTCCCCAGAAGGGGTACAGGGCCTGCCCACCAGCCCTTCACCCTGCTCCACAACCCCGGACTCTGCACAGCTCCGACCTCCCCAGCCTGCCTTCTCCACCACGCTGTCCCCTGGGTCGCCCTGCTACGAGAACATCCTGGACCTTTCCCGGAGCACCTTTAGGGGACCTTCTCCAGAGCCACCCCCATCCCCGTTGCAGGTGCCCACCTACCCACAGCTAACTCTGGAGGTACAACAGGCCCCTGAGGTCCTCAGAAGCCCTGGAGCCCCCCTTAGCCCTTGCCTCCCAGAATCCTGCCCCTATGGGAGTCCCCAGGAGAAAAATTTGGACAAGGCAGGCTTGGAGTCTCCCCATCCTGGCCGCAGGACCCCAGGCAGCTCAGCCAAAAAGCCCAGCCAGGGGGCAGGACGGCGACCTGGAGATCCTGGCTACACACCCCTGCGGGACAGACTGGCAGCCCTGGGGAAACTGAAGACTGGCCCCGAGGGGTCCCAGGGCCCAGAGAAGAACGGGGTGCCAGCCAGGCTTGGCACCGAGAAGGTGCGGGGAGCAGGGAGGTCGGGGGAGAGTACTGGAGACCTGGCACTCTCCATCCCCAGGCCCCCTGAGCAGCCAGAAGCCAAGGGGGTCCTGCGGGGGGCAGTGGCCTTGGGCACGAGCAGCCTAAAGCAACAGGAACCTGGGCTTCTGGGGGACCCTGGGGCCCGAGTCTACTCCTCCCACTCCATGGGGGCCCGGGTGGACCTGGAGCCTGTCTCACCAAGGAGCTGCCTCACCAAAGTGGAGCTGGCCAAGAGCCGGCTGGCAGGGGCCCTATGTCCCCAGGTACCCCGCACCCCTGCCAAAGGACCAACCTCAGCCCCCAGCCTGGGCAAGCCCAGTAAGAGCCCCCACAGCAGCCCAACAAAGCTACCTTCCAAGTCACCTACGAAGGTGGTACCCCGGCCTGTGGCCCTACCAGCCACCAAGGAGCCCCCCAAGCCTGACAAGGGGAAGGGCCCGCCGTGGACAGACTGTGGTAGCACCACGGCTCAGCCCACACCCTCAGCACCTGGCCCTGCTGACCCAAGCCAGGGCCCTGAGGGGTGTGCCCTACACTCGGCCATTGAGGAAAAGGTGATGAAGGGCATCGAGGAGAATGTACTGCGGCTCCAGGGCCAGGAGCGGGCACCAGGCACCGAGGCTAAGCACCGCAACACTAGCAGCATCGCCAGCTGGTTTGGCCTTAAGAAGAGCAAGCTGCCAGCACTAAACCGCCGCACAGAGGCCACCAAGAGCAAGGAAGGGGCCAGCGGGGGCTCCCCGCTCCGGAAGGAGGTAAAGGTAGAATCCCGGAAGCTGGAGGCAGAGAGCCTCAACATCTCCAAGCTGATGGCTAAGGCAGAGGATTTGCGCCGGGCGCTGGAGGAGGAGAAGGCCTACCTGAGCAGCAGGGCCCGGCCACGGCCCGGGGGACCAGCACCAGGGTCCAGTGCAGGGCTGGGGCAGGTCCAGGGCCAGCTGGCTGGCATGTACCAGGGCGCAGACACCTTCATGCAGCAGCTGCTCAACAGGTGAGGGCCTGGGATCAGTCGCAGGTGGTTGGTGACTGAGGACACTTGTCTCTCCATGGGAACCTTGGCCTGGGAGCTTAGGCTTCGCAGAGGTCAGAAGGGGTCAGAGGCCAAGCAAAATGCTACCAAAATATTGGATTAGCAGCCTGATCAAGAGGAAAGATGGGGTGTTTGTTCCCCAGCTCCCCACCTCTCTGGCTGATACCAGGCTTGCTGAGACCCAGTTTCTCATTTGGGAAGAGGGAACAGTCCACTTTCCTGGATCATCTCTGGTGTGGGATGAGGCAGCCAACCTAAATGCGTGCACACAGCAGTCAAAGAGATGCTGGTTCCTGGCCATCGCCTGATGAAGTCTCACTCTGGGGTTTCCCATTCTATAGAACAGCGGGGAGGGGGTTGGACATCCAGCCCAAGGCCATATAAGGCCCATAAATCATTTGGTCTGGCCCTGCCAAGGCATTAAGGGTGAGTTAATTAAATGTTTGACCAAATATAGCAGGGTAATTTTGTTGTTAATCCTTACCCAGGGATATTTTTCCATTGATTTTTAGAGAGAGTGGAAGGGTGGTGGAGGGGAGGCAGTGAGAGAAATATCAATGCGAGAGAGACATCGATTTGTGCCTCATCCAGGGCCAGGGATTAAGCCTGCAACCAAGGCACGTGCCCTTGACCAGGATTGAACTGGGACTCTTTAGTGTGCAGGCCCATGCTCTATCCACTGAGCCAAACTGGCTAGGTCAACAGGCTAAATTTTTCAGTTGATTATTTTGTATGGCCCGTGAATAACGTTATAAATGTCCAAATGGCTCTTGGCAGAAAAAGGGGACCCCACTCCTGCTATAGAACAAAGGGGATCTCCTTCCCATCTTGCCCTGTGGCATCTACCACAGACCCAGCAGTGGGAGCTGTGGTTTATAGAAGTGGCCTCTCCGCCTTGGGGTTGCTCTGCCTACGCCAGGTTAAGGCAGAATGTCTGCAGGAATTGGGCCCCAGGTCTGGTGTGATTTGGACAGCAGATTCAGCTGGGCCAGGCAGGGTGTGTTGTGTGTGGGCCAGGATGTGACCCGGTTTGCCATTTATCTGCCAACATTGTTGAGTGGTCTCTAAGCTTGACTTTTGGTAATTTTGGGAGAGTTCCCCCATCTTCCCAGCCCCTGGGATTCCTCTAGGATCTCTGCCACCTCCCTTGTCAGAAGGGATTGTTGTGGGCAACCACCAGGGATATGTCCCCTTCCCCAGGGACAGAGAGGTGTCTCACTAGATCCACATCATTGGTGGGAGCGTGGCCTCCCTCATCTCCTGCACTGTTGCCCCTAGGGTGGATGGCAAGGAGCTGCCACCCAAGAGCTGGAGAGAGCCCAAACCCGAGTATGGTGACTTCCAGCCAGTGTCCTCTGACCCCAAGAACCCCTGGCCAGCCTGTGGGACCCGAAATGGCCTGGTGGGCCCTCTTCAGAGCTGCGGAAAACCTGGGAAGGTAAGTTGTTGGGACAAGGGCTGAGTGGAGGGCTGGTCCCTTGGTCCTGTCAGATCTCTTAATCCTGAGGCTTTGGGCACTCTCAGATCCACACTTCAGGGGTCCTAATGACGAGGAGAGGGGTTTGGGGTAGGGGACGAATGTGCTCAGAGGTCTCCTGTTTCCCACAGCCAAGCAGTGAGCCAGGGAGGCGGGAAGAGATGCCTTCAGAGGCCAGCCTGGCCGAGCCAGTGCCCACCTCACACTTCACAGGTCAGTAGACCAAGGGCTAAGAATAGGGCTTTACCCCTTCCTGTCACTGCAGCAGATGCCAGGCCCTGAGCGCCATGTTGGTACCAATCACCAGGTGGGTCTCTCTCTCTTTCTCTCTTTCTTTGTCTCTCTCTCTCTCTCTCTCTCTCTCTCTCTCTCTCTCTCTCTCTCTGGGGCTGCATAGAAATATCACTTCTTACATCAGGGTACTTGCCACTCCTCTCCAAACCTAGGGAAGGTGGGACAGGGTAGGCAACGACAACCTAGCCTGTTGGGCCTGGACCAGGGGTGGAGCCTAGGTTGGGGCAGGAAACTGGAAGAAGGCAGAGTGGATGAGCCACCTGCAGTCTCACATTCATTACTTACTCTCCCCTCCCCCAGCCTGTGGCTCCTTGACTCGAACCCTGGACAGTGGCATTGGGACCTTCCCGCCCCCAGACCATGGCAGCAGTGGGACCCCCAGCAAGAATCCTCCCAAGATCAAGCCACCACGGCTGGAGCCCCCACCCGGGGGGCCCCCAGCTCGGCCACCACCCCTTACCAAAGTCCCCCGCCGTGCGCACACGCTGGAGCGTGAGGTGCCAGGCATAGAGGAGCTGCTGGTGAGCGGACGGCACCCCAGCATGCCAGCCTTCCCCGCACTGCTCACTGCTGCTCCCGGCCACCGGGGCCATCAGACCTGCCCTGACGGTGAGTGTCTGCACAGGTGGGTGGGCCATCCCTGTACTCCACCCACCACCACCTCCTTCCCCTTGTCACCACGTAGATCCCTGTGAAGACCCAGGACCTCTCCCTCCTGTCCAGCTGGCCAAAAACTGGACCTTCCCCAATGCCAGGGCAGCCGGTGGCTCCACTGACCCTTTCCTGTGCCCACCCCGACAATTGGAGGGGCTGCCCAGGACCCCCATGGTGAGCATGGTGGAAGGGGAAAGGACATAAGACTGGTGGGCAGGGGAATAAAGGAGAGACTAGTGTTTCCTGTGAGGTCCAGCCCTTCCTGGAGGAGGACTGAGTGGAGAGCCCCTTGGATGCCCCTCTGAGCAGCCCACCCACCTCCCTTCTTTTTTTTTAATATGTTTTTATTGATTTCAGAGAGGAAGGGAAAGGGAGAGAGAGAGAGAGAGAGAGAGAGAGAGAGAGAGAGAGAGAGAAACTTCAATGATGAAAGAACCATTGATCAGCTGCCTCCTGCCCCCTACATGGGATCAAGCCCACAGCCGAGCACATGCTCTGGCCGGGAATCGAACTGTGACCTCCTGGTTTATGAGTTGACACTCAACCACTGAGCCACACTGGCCAGGCTTATCTCTCTTCTTAACCCTCTCTGGAAAGGGTTTCTCTCCTTCCACAGAACCCTGGTAGGGCTGTGCTCAGTCATGCCTCCAGGCAGCTCCCTCTGCGCACACCCCTCCGAGGTGGGCCCCATCTGCAGAGCCCCCATACCCTGGGTGGAGCCCAGGCTTTCAGGCAGGGCCGGGAGGTGAGAGAGCTTCCTCCTGAGCCTTCGTTCCTTTCCCAGGCCCTGCCTGTGGACCGGAAGCGGAGCCTGGAGCGCAGCCGCCCAGCCACTGCCACAGCCCCGGGCCCGGCGTTTGGGGGTAGCCGCACTCCCAGCACATCGGACATGGGTGAGGAAGGCAGAGTGGCCAGTGGGGGCCCCCCAGGGCTGGAGACCTCCGAGTCTCTCAGCGACTCGCTCTACGACTCGCTCTCCTCCTGTGGGAGTCAAGGCTGAGCAGCTGCGCCTCAGCCCCTCTCAGACACAGCCTGGACCGGCTCTCCTCAGGCCCTGCCTCCTGGGGGTCATGCGGCTCCTCCCTGCGGGGACCAAAGAGGCAGATGGACCAGAAGGTGAAGGGGACGCCTGGCACCCCCACTGCCCTCCGCTGCTGTGGAGGAGATGACCACTCTCAGCTCAGGGAGAGACCCCACCTTTGGTCCTTCCTCTCACCAGAGTGAGGCTCTTCCTCTGAGGGACTGGGTTCCAGGCCCAGCCCCAGCCCTAGCTCCTACTTCAGGCTGAGCCATCTTGTGGTGCTGGGCTTCCTGCCCGCCAGCTGTGCCATCTCCGCCAACCTGGCTGCTCCCTGCCCCCAGTCCCTACGGGGCCAGCCAGGCGCCCCGGGCTGGTGGAGTTTGGGGGCAAGGGGTCAAGTTGCCTTCTCTCTCATCTGCCCTGGTCCTCCTTGCTGTCTGAATGGTGCTGCCCTCCCCTGTCTTATGTCTTTGGGCTCATTTGTCAGTCTTTTTGTTGTTGTTTTTTTTATACATTAAAACACCTGGCCCAATCCCCACTCCCCATCCTCATCCTGCACTGCGGTTAATTTATCTGTCGTTATAAATGCGGCTGCTCTGCTTCCAGCCTCTGCTTCTGCAGTATCCCTAATAAAACATGAAGGCCCCTCTGTGCCCCCGACTCGGCTTGTTCTGTGGGAGGACTCGGGGATGGACAAGTGGGCGGAGACTGTGTCGGCACCAGGGGGAGGGGGTGTGGGTAAGACTCTGTCTTATGCGCCCTGTGAAGCAACCCACATTCTGGGGGATCTGGCTAGGGTCACCTAGAATTGAGGGACTGGGGTCTGCTTAGGCCTGGGTGGGGGAGAGTCCCCTGGTCCAGGGAGTGGGCAGGGTAGCTGTGGGCAGGCGCTTAAACCCTGTACACATCAAATAAGGTAGGCCCACCAAATTCTGAGCTCCAGTGGATGGAGGATAAGCAGAGTTAAGTGTCTGTCGTCTCCTGTTACCATGAAGGGAGGCAACTGGATCCCAAACTGTTGCCATCTTCTAATTTTTCCTCAGATCTTGGGCTTTCCCAGATCAGGCCCTTATTCTACCTCATTTCAACCAGACGTTCCTATGGCTCTCAAATCTCACTTTCGGAAGGGAGGCCAGGAAGGAGGCTGTGCGGAAGGGACTTCCAGGAGTTATTTCAGACTCCATGTGGCATGAGGACAGAAGGTGGTTGCGGCCCTCCAGCTCTTGGATTTCCTGTTGGGCATGGAGTTGGGCAACCAGGTGGCAACCAACTTATCTCATGTTGGTCAGCTCCTGCCTACCTGACGTAGCCTACACTTGCTGCCTCCCTGTGGCATATAGTCTGGAGGCCGCCTGGGCAGTATGCATGCTCAGTACTCCTGGCCTTGAGGCAGGGACTCTAGACACTGCATGGTGGGCATGGGGGCCTGTAGGAGACACATGGCGTATTGACACCACAGTTGAGCCAAGGCACACTCACAGCTCAGTTATACTATGGACACTGTATAACCGATTGGGAGTGCGGAGGGTGTCGGCACCTCCTTTCACACTAGCTCCTTCCAGCAGTGTCTCTCCAGCCTAATGCTCCAGAGAGAATGGTAAAAAGAATTCCCCATTAAAATAAACACCTACCCTATTGCTAGTCCTCTGATCCCTAACCCCCACCGTAGCCCCGCTGGGGAAGCACCAGCATCCTCATTTCACAGATGAGACTTCCAGGCTCAGAAACCTGCCATGGTGGCCCAAGGCTGAGAAGCAATGGAGCCCTGGGAGAGAAGCTCCTTTTTGGGTGTGTAGCTTTGCTTTCTTCTGCACTTTAATCTTTTCTTCCTTTTCTGGCCTGTGGATCCCTCCTCATGTGCTAGGGTGGAGAGCAATGGACTGGAAGTCAGGAGTTTTAGCCACCAAGTCTGTGTTTATGGGGAGAGTTGCCTTCCTTCTCCAGGCCTTGGTTTTCCTTACCTGCAGAGGATTAGGAGAGTGAGCCAGACCAGCTGGTCCCATTAGCTCTGCTCTTCCTACCCTCTCCCTCAGTCTGGCCTCTCCTATTTCCCTTAGTTTATGTCATCATTGAAGAAATTAACAAGACTTTGAAAAAGGGTCAAGTCAAATGTCTTGGTTTTCTTTAAATATCAGAATCCTGCATTTGCTAGTGTAGCTCAGTTGGTTGGCGTGGAATCCCATAGACCAGAAGGTGGTGGGTGTGATTTCTGGTCATAGTACATACCTGGATTGTGGGTTTTATCTTCAGTCAGGGTACATGTGGGAGGCAGCTGATCAGTGCCTCCCTCCCTCATGCAAATCAATAAAGATATATCATCCGGTGAGGATTAAAAATATATATGTTAAAGCCCTAGCCAGTTTGTCTCAGTGGTTAGTGTCAGCTTACAGACTGAAGGGTCTGGGGGTTCAATTCCAGTCAAGGGCATATACCTTGGTTGCAGGCTCAATCCATGCCCCCTCCCACCCCACCCCACCCCCAAATCAGGCCACTTGCAGGAGGCAACCAAACTATGTGTCTCTTTCACATTGATGTTTTTCTCTCCTCCCTTCTACTCTCTAAAAGTAATGAAAAAAATATCCTCAGGTGAGGATTAACTATATCAGAATCCCATTTTCTTACTTCCATCTTCTACTTTCAGGTTCCTATCCCACTATGCCTTCTGCTTTTATGGGCTTAAGTATATTACCAAGCTGCAAATTTCTGTTCTTGCCACGTGGGCTCAAAGAAATCTACATCCTCCTCCTAACTTACTATTTCTTGGTTTTTCATGATCTTTTGAACCTAATTGATTACATCATTGCCTTGTTAGAACAGAATTGTTGGCCTGCAGGACATTTATCCTATTTCCTTTCAGGAAAGAAGCTTAGCATGGTGGGTCGGACTCTGGATTCCATCTCTTACAAGCTGAGACCCATGGGCACATCCATGTTTGTGTCACCAGGGTCTGGTGGGTCTGCTGCCAGGTTCTGTTCTCCAGGGCTTGTAATGCAAGGTGTCACCTTGTCCCCGGAGCAGTGTGGGCTGACTGGGAAAATGACTGCCAGTCACCAAAGCACGGTGGCATCAACCATATCTGGAGCCAGCTCTTCCCCACCAACTGTTCCAAGGTGGGCAGCTTGTGTTCCTAAGTCCTCCATCGTGTTCCTAAGGGGCACTGCACCCAAGTGAGCCATCCTGCAGCCCCCATAACTGTGTGTGCCCACCACACAGACCAAACATTCCATCTGAAGTAATTCTGTGGAGGGGGACTCACAGGTGGGTTAAAGACACCTCTGGAAACTGATTTCTCCTTGTACTTCAAGGCTGAAAGCCCACGTGATTCGCACTACGGCAGAGCACTTCCTATCTCAGTTTGCAAAGTATGCTTGCAGGATTAAGGTGACCTCAGTGTTTTCTCCGTGAACAGTGGGTGAATGTTTGCTTCATCATTCAGGGTGACCCTTTCTTCTGGATTTCCCAAACAGGAAAGCCAAAACTGCCAGACCCCTCTTACTCCCATTCCCCCAAGTGACACCAGGGCATCAGCAAAAGACTACAAAAGGTTTCAGGTTCCGCCTCACTATGAACCCTGCCTTTTATAGGAATGTCCCAGAATGTTAGTTGAGGTTTCATCTGGGTTGCCAGTGGTTTTTATTTTTTTCTTTACCCCTTTCTAGATTTCCTACAACATATGTTTTTTTCTTTTTTAAAAAATATTTTAATTGATTTTTTTCAAGTATTTTTATTGACTTTAGAGAGAGAAACATCAATAATAAGAAAGAATCATTGATCGACTGCCTCCTGCATGCCCCCTACTGGTGACCTCTTGGTGCATGGGTCATGTCCAACCACTGAGCCATACCAGCTGGGCATCAAATCATTTTTTTAAATATATTTTATTGATTTTTTACAGAAAGGAAGGGAGAGAGATAGAGAGCCAGAAACATCGATCAGCTGCCTCTTGCACACCCCCCACTGAGGATGTGCCCGCAACCAAGGTACATGCTCTTGACTGGAATCAAACCTGGGACCACTGAGTCTGCAGGCTGACACTCTATCCACTGAGCAAACCGGTGAGGGCTCTTTTTTTTTTAATTAAATACACACACAGCATGTTTATATCAACCTTTTATTAGACAATGAGATTATTCTGCAGTTATTGATCTGCTTCTTTCAGCACTTAATATGTCTTGGAGATCTTTCCAAAGCCTATGAAGCTCCATGATCATACATTCTCTTTCATTGTATGGGTTTGCCATGTTTATTTCTTTTGCCAAGATGATGCTGCAGTGGACATTGCATATGTGTCCTTTTTTGTGTATTTCCATAAGAATAATTCCTGTAAATGGAATTGCTCATGCAGTGTGTTTATTTTAAATGTTTCCTAGATATTAACAAGTTGTACTTCATCAACAATGTACAAGAGAGCCCTGGCTGGTGTGGCTCAGCTGGTTGAGTGTCGTCCTGTGCACAGAAGGGTTGCTTTGGGTATGTGCACTGGTTGTGGGCTACATCCCCAGTGGGGGTGTGCAGGAGGCAGCTAATAGATGTTGCACTCTCACACTGATGTTTCTTTCTCCCTCTCCCTTTCTCTCTGAAATCAATAAAAACCCATTTTTAAAAGGCTCTACTATTTAAAAAAATAACAATGTACAAGAGAAACTATCTTTCACATCATTAAGTATTATCAAAGCTTTTATTTTTAGCCAATTTGGTTGGAGTAAGTGATCTCATAGTTTGTAGCCCAATGTTGGGACTTTGCTTTTAGCCAGAGTTAATCCTGGGGGTCATTAGAAAGTGTTAAGAATAAACTATAGAGAGCAAGTATGGAAGCAAACCAGTAAGGAGGCCTCTTGGGTAACTGCAACAAGAGATGGTAGTGACTTGTTCCACTATAAACAAGATTTGCTAATGTCATGGGCATGAGGAAAGGAGAAGAGTCGAGGACAACTCCAAGCTGTTTGGAGTGACTGGTAGGAAGAAGTTGCCATTAACTGATATGGGGAAATGTTGAACATGTTAAACTTGAGATATCTATTGGACAACATCCAGCAGAAAATATGGAGTAAGCAGTGGTTATGGAAGTCCAGAGTTTAGGAAAGAAACCTGGGCTGGAGAGCTAAATTACAGTAAGCCACCAGCATACAAATGTTATTCAAAGCCAAGAGACTGGATGAGATCACCAAAGGCATAGGAAAAGGAAAGCTCTGAGTCCTAACTCTGGAACATTCCATTTCTTTAGAAATCAGATAAAATGAGAAGATAACAGCACAGGAGACTGAAAAAATGTGAGGTCCTGGAATATAAGCGAAGAAAATGTTTCAAAAAAGATTAATCAGACTTAAATTCTGCTGATGTGTCCGGTAAGGTGAGGATTGAAAATTATTTTTGGATTTAGTAACACAAAGATCATTGGTGACCTTAGCAAGATCATTAATGGAAATGAAAGCTAACTGGAGTTGTTCAAGAGAAAATGAGAAAGAAAGAATTGGAGTATAGATAACTCTTCTAAAGAGAAAGTAGAAGAGAGCAGGTTTTTAAGATTTTTTTAAGGCTTATTTTTGAAACTCTCAATTTTACATAAATGTTTCAAATACAATACAAATAACCTTTTTTCCCTCCTAAACTATTTGAAAGTAGGTTGCAAACTTGTTAATTCATTATCTCAATACTTCAGTGTTTATTTCCTACAAACAAGGGCATGCTCTTAAATATCCCCAATACCATCATCAAAATCAGGAATTAATATACAACTACAACCTAATTCTCAGGCTGCATTCAAGTTTTCACCAATGTCCAAATAATGTCCTTTATTAGCCAGTTCAAAGTCACACATTGAATCTACTTGTCATATTTCTTTAGTCTCTTTCAATCTGGTACAATTATTCGATCTGTCCTGACTTTTATGACCTTGACACTTGAACTCTACAGGCCATGATTTCTATTTGTCTCATTACTAAAGATGTTCATTTTCATTACTTAAATAGGTGTTTGCTAGGCTTCTCCATTATACATTTACTATTCCTCCCCCCCTTTTTTTTTTTTACTATTTCCCTTTTATAATCAATAAAGAACATAGTGGGGAGGTATTGAAACTATATGAATGTTTTATTTATTTTTTATATTTTTAACACTTTTAAAAGCACACTGGCATTTTATTCGGGAATAGTCGAACATATCACTAACCAGCTGACCAAATTCACAAAAAATTAGCCCACATTGAACCATGATACTGCTTCCCCCTGAATATTTTATTTCCATCAAACTGTTGCAGGCAGCAGGAATGGCACCCGATGTTAGACCTGTATGGTCAGACTGAACCTGGGTTCAGCAACTTCAGTACTTGAGTTCTGGCTAGGAGAGAATTCAGAGCCAAGACTCAAACTATAAGAGAACATCCTATATAATAGCCTAATATGCAAGTCGACCAACTGGTGGAAAGACCAGTCACTATGATGCACACTGACAACCAGGGAGCAGTCCCTCAAGGCAGGAGCTGCCCCCTGGTGGTTAGCACGCTACCACAAGAACACTGCTCTGCCAGAAGCTGGGCTCATGGCTGGCAAGCTCAGCAGCGGAGGCGGGAGCCTCTCCCACCTCCACTGCAGATGGGTGGTAAGAAGCAAAGGGTCCTGGACTGTGAGAGCCCTGGACTGAGAGAGGGATGTCTGACTGCCAGCTTAGGCCTGATCCCCCTAAGCCAGTAGGCAGACATCCCCCAGGTGTGCCAGGCTGAGGGACCACGCCCCACCCAGTGCATGAATCTTGTGTACCAGGCCTTTGGTTTATAAAATCACAAGAAGTAGAAGAAGTAATTCATAGAAGTAATGGTCTTAGCAAACAAGTTATAGAGGCAAAGGAAAGGGCCTTGAAGCTTAAAAGTGAAGAAGGAAGTGGGGGTTGGGGGGAGAGAGGGGGAAGGGAAAGGCGGGATGTGTTCCAAGAGTGAGAGTGTGCTGGGTTGTCTGTCCCAAGGGTTTAAGGGTGGAGATTTTAGGGGCGGTCTCAGCAGAAGATCTCAATAGAATATTCAGCTGTTTTCCAGGTGTGTCCTTTCAGGGTCTAGGTCTCCACTGATTGATTGGTCGGCACCAGGCCAGGGGTCATTATCCATTGCAGCTGGTCCTGAGGTCAGCTGAGGGGTTGCTTGTCTGGTTTTGCTGCTTTTCTGGGTCTGAAGCTGAAATACAATTCAGGCCTAGATGTCATCTCTAGGAAGGAAAGGTCATATTGCAAACCACAGGTCTGGCAACATGCTTGGGGAAGACAGGTCACCCTGGGGCCAAGATCCCACCTATAGTTGCCCTTCACCAGGTGTCTGGGGGTTTCCACCCTGGTGACTTTCTTTGCCTGTGCCTGGCCCATCATCCTTGCTCTGCTTATGTCTATTTAATTGCCAATCACACAATTTTCAATTTGTTCATTTATTTTTATCAGTATGAACTCATAGTTTTCTATTTTATTCAATGGATTATAATCTATTTGTTGCCCATGATTTGGCTCCTAGGAGTCCCTTTAAAATGGCTTGTCTTTTTTTTTTTTTTTTTTTCTTAAGCAGAAGTTGCTTTAATCAAGGGGTCAAGTCCTCAATCAGGGAAACCTTACTCAACTTTTGGTGGTGGAGGCTTTTAATCGCTGTCATTCTTTAAGGACATATTTTCAGAAATAACATGCTTGAGATTCTTCTTGGACTTTCCCCAACCTAGCCTGAAAATCAGTCATTTTTCCAAAGGCCCCTGTTTTTTTAGTGGGAAATTATATTTAGAAAACAGGATCTGGAGGCAAAGCATACATTGCTATTGGGGAGTTGCTGTTCCCAGGCCCCGGATTAGAAGACAAACTCTTCCTTTTTTCCTTCTGATCCTCACCCACCCGAGAACATACTTTGAAAAAAAATTAAATACATATATGTAAATGTTCATTTGTTCAAAATCTTAAATCTCCAAAAGTTCTTCACCGATTGCTTTGAAATTTTGACACAACATTGCATTTGAATACACGCATGTTTTTATATACGTACTATTTTTATATACCTACTGTAACTCCATTAAATCGATCAAATACATTTGTAAGTACGTGAATAAAGGCAGCGACACGGCAGTTTTTGGCGTGCAACCAGAAAGAAGTGATAGGAATGCGGTCACACATATCGATGAAACCGCACAGTATCAGGCTGGAAGATACACAAGCAGCAATGAAGCTGTATGGCGAATTCTTTCATTTCCCGTTCATGACCAAAGTCCCGCTGATGTTCACTTAGCAGTACATCTAGAAAATGGACAACACGTTTATTTCACAGCTGCAAATGAGCAACAAATAGCCCTAAATCCACCGGCTACAATGTTAACGTCTTTCTTCACGTTATATCAAAATGATGCGTTTTTGAAAACACTGCTGTATTCAGAAGTGCCTACGTATTACACATGGAATGCGAGTAGAAAATCATTTGAAGGACGCAAACGAGGAGAGCAAGTCAACAGACAACCTGGCGTATTCAGAGAAACTATGATAGGCAGGCTGTACACCGTGCATCCCAATCAAGATGAATGCTTCTTTCTTCATATGCTGTTGGTAAATGTGCCCGGTCCAATGACTTTCCAGCAACTGAGAATTGTCAATGGCATTACACATGCCACTTTCCACAGTGCATGTCAAGCTCTGAATTTATTAGAGAACGACCGACACTGGGTTGTATGCATTAATGACGTGTGTAACACGTCACATCCAAATCAAATTCGTGCATTGTTTGCAATCATATTGACCGCCTGCTCTCCTTCATCTCCAACAGAGTTATAGGAGAAATATAAATTGCACATGGCTGAAGATATTTTCCATCAAATACACAAGGAAAATTTAAATATGAACATAGATTTCACAGCAGAAATCTACAACGAAGCGTTGATAATGATTGAAGATTTGTGCTTCGAAATCGCGAACAAAGTTCTCAATCAATTGGGAATGCCATCACTGAATTGATCTGCTGCTGCTTCGTTCGATGTAGAATTGCATCATGAACAAAATTACAACATGGGTGATCTTTTGTCGTATGTGCAATCAAATATTCCTAAGCTAACGCTTAAGCAAAAAGCATTTCTGATCTAATAATGCAAACTGTTAATAACGGGGTTGGAGAAATCTTCTTAGATGGGCCAGGAGGAACTGGCAAAACGTTCCTAATTAGATTGATTCTGGCAGTAATTCGATTCCAAAATGACATAGCCTTAGCTCTTGTGTCATCTGGAATAGCTGTGACATTGCTACCAGGTGGAGGAACTGCTCATTCCACTTTGAAATTGCCATTGAACATGCAATTCATTGAAACGCCCATGTGCAACCTTTCCAAAGCAAGTGGCATGGGAAAAGTATTGCAGAAATGCAAACTTATTGTTTGGGATGAATGCACAATGGTGCATAAAAAATCGCTCAAAGCTCTTGATCGATCATTGCAAGATTTGCGTAGAAACATCAAACCATTTGGGAACGCATTAATATTGCTTGCAGGAGATTTCAGGCAAACATTACCTATAATTTCTTGATCGACACCAGCGGATGAAATAAATACTTGCCTGAAATACTCTACTTTGTGGCAACACATAAAGATGTTAAAATTAACTACAAAGATGCATGTCCGGAAACAAGATGGCGGCATAGGGTAGACACCGTAAATGCAGCTGTGAACAACTATTTCAGAAAAACCTCGAAAAGAA
>PVJC01018820.1:0-30935 GCA_004026665.1 Murina feae | reverse complement strand
GGGTGGCAGGTGGCAGGTTGTGCGGGTACAGGCTGGGCTGAGGGACCCCCGAGAGCACAAATTTTTGTGCACCAGGCCCCTAGTAAAAACATATTTAAAAAAAGAAAAGATCTACTCCTGCTTTACACAGACAGGGTTACACGAACAGTTTCCTGTTTTGACGTTATTGTAGCCTCCCCGAGCATCCAAGAGACACTATTTGCATTTGCAGAAATGCTCGCTGGCTTACAGTTGCTTACAGGTGCCCTTCCTCAGTCTGGATCCGGAAATAGCAGTGCACACATGGTGTTGAGAAGTCCTTGTGACCTAAGATGCTCAGAGCCCCCGCCTGTGGCTGTGGCAAATAGCAGACACTTCTGCAACACTTACGATGCGTCAGGCACTGCTCCAAACTGACTAGGCCTCCCGCAAGCAGCCAGCAGAACCCCAAACACTCACAACCCCCCAAAGCCAGCCACTGCACGCCTGCCAGCCAGTGTTCACAGAAGCATGTCTACACTTGTGTGCAATATAGTCTGTTACCTGCCATGTGCCCCAAATGGAAACCATCCCCACATGCCACGCTATTCTGAATTTAATGTAAAAATCAATTTGCAATGAATATTATAAAAACAAACACATATTAATGAGGGAATAAGGACACATATGTAATACCTTAATCAATAAAGAAAAAAACAAATATATTACTCACAATTTGCGTGTCCTGGAATATTTTCAGCTGAAAATTCTCATGAAAAATGATTTTAAAGTTGATCTATAGACGCCTACGGTGTGCGATGGGATAGTGAAATGTCATGAGCTCGGGAGTCAGCCGGCTCCGGCCATTCACTATTCAAATTCATAAAAATGAACCTGTTGGGGCTCAGTTTCCCTATCTGAAACAGGATAGAACAGCTTCCTTCCTCCCCACCCTCCACGCTGAGGGGCCACTGCGGGACTGACTGGAGGCCCAGCGGTGTGAGGGCAGCCTCCAGGGAGCAGCGTGGCTGGGCTCGCACGGGGGAGCGGAGGCCATGTTCTCCTGGAGGATGACTGTCCACGCCAGACTTCCCACCTGATGGCACACCAGGGCTCATCCGAGCCCGGGCAACCCAAACCACCAACGCAACGTTTGTTACTCACCATCAGTACACTTGGGCAAGAAAAGGGTTGAAATTTCTAAGGTTTGATTAAAGAAAATACGCAGAGAAAGAGATTGAATTTCCTCACTAACTCAACAGACTTTAGGTGAGATGCAGAAGGCTAAGCGAATGTGCTGCATACACATTCCATTCTCTGAGGACAAAGATTCGTGCTAGGATGGGGAGTTTATAAATTGGAAAATATCCTAGAAGGCCTTTGGACAGGCATAGCAGAGTCTGGGTTTAGAGTTTGCATTCACTGAATAACAACAAAATGACTAATTAGTGTTGAGTTATGCTTTTGGAACTATTAAAAATACATTCAAAAAATTGCTCTGTACCATGAAAAGCTGTGTGTCTTTACAATACTTTTTAAAGCATTACAATTTGGGTTATTTTATCTTTATCTGCATTAACATCTTGATGGGAACAGAGACATATCTAGGAATATATTAAAATAAAAAACTTCAAATGCATTATAGTGAGTACATTTTGACAAAAAAAAAAAAAAAGAAAAAAGAAAAAAAAGAAGGGGCTAGATTGCCTGAAAAAAATCTCCCCTATAAACACCTAGAGTGCTGAGTGAAATATTTTATACATCTTTCTAAATTTATGGCTCATTTAAACTCACAAAAGAAGTAGAGTGGAAACTGATGCCAAACCCTTAGCTGCAAGGCCTTTTACAATCTCTATACCCAGAGGTTTGGTTACTAAAGGGCGGGCTGGTGACAGTAAGATGAGGAGTAGGAACGGAGACCCCAAATTAAGGGGGTCCCCTGAAAGCCTATACCCTCAGTGAAAGTTTCCTGTATTATAATTCATACATTTTTGTATGTCTGGGATATTTTATTACATACCTTTTAAGTTCTAAAAGGTATTAAAAGCCTGGGAAACTACTTTTTTTTTTTTCTCTTAAGGGTTATATAAACTACTTCTCATTCACTTTGCTAAATACTTATTACAGTGAATTTTTATTTTAACAATTTTTAATTTTAAACTGATTCGGTATAATCAACTCTAGACAACTGGTTGTAAAGAATGGGAAGTGGCCCTAGTCAGTTTGGCTTGGTGGATAGAGCATCGGCCTGTGGACTGAAGGGTCCTGGGTTCGATTCCCGTCAAAGGTATATACCTTGGTTGCAGACTAAATGCTGGGCCCTGGTCAGGGTTTGGGTGGGAGGCATCCAGTCGATGTGTCTTTCACATTGATTGATGCTTCTCCCTTCCTGTGTCTCTCTTCCTCCCTTCCACTCTCTCTAAAATTCAATGAAAAAATATCCTCGAGTGAGGGTTAACAACAAGAACGGGAGTATGACATGGACAGACCCAAATAGTGGCTTTATGAGAGTATTTTCTTCCTAGGTTTTCACAGTTTTACAGTCTACTCATGCAACCTACATGAGGCGGGTACGAACTATTCCAAGTAACTGAACACATGTAACACATGGTTCACTCCTACTCACTCCAATATCCTCATTTTTTTTTTTTTTACTGCTCTTTCTGAGCTGATCTTCACGACTTCTTTGGCTAGTTCCCAACAGTGACACGAACTCCGTACCAGTGCAGATGGCCCACCCAGGGAGCACGAAGGCTGGTGCACTGCTAGGTTCTGCTATTTATGCGTGTCCTCTCTCTGGTTGTGGGGGTGAAACCACCTGGCACACATGGACGCATCTTTTCACAGCCAGTGTTTCCTTGGAAAATGGCATGATGGGAAATAAGAGTGGGCCCCAAAACGTTAGCATTTCTAGAGATGGGATATACACACGTTTTCTTAATAAGAACAGCAAGCCTCCCTATGTACTAGGAAAATTCTGGACACTTCCAGTTTACCTTCTTTCATTCTTAGAGCATCCCAGAATATATATTTTACTAGAGGCCTGGTGCACAGATTTGTGCATGGGTGGGTTCCTTAGGCCCGGCCTGTGCCCTCTCGTAATCTGGGACCCTTCAGGGGATGTTGGAGGCCCGGTGATAGGTTCGGCTCGATCCCCACAGGCCAGGCCGAGGGACCCCACCAGTGCACAAATCTGTGCACCGGGCCTCTAGTCTGCATATAAGACCTTTGGTTCATCTCTTCCTGCCCTCTTCCTCCTCCCCCTTCCCTCTGAGATTCACCAGTCTGTTCCATGTTTCCATGCCTATGTGTTGAGCATCTGCCCCCTGGTGGACAGTGCAAGTCATAGTTATCAGATGAATGGTCGAACAGTCACTTAGGCTTTTAAATATGTAGATAGATGATGAAATTGAGGCTCAGAGATGTTAGGTATCTTTCTGGCATATTAAGATGTTGACAGAGTTAATTGTGGAGCAAGGGTTTGGACCAAGACCATTCATCTCCCTGAATACAGAGTCCTAGGCCTTTTCTCTTTCCAGCCATGAGGGAGGATGGCTTTGTCAGGCAGATTGGTTTCTTTCATCTTGGCTAACCTCAGAATAAGTGCTGGGGAAATACCTAGCTTATATGAAAAGAATCTTTTTGTCCTGGTTTTGATCTAGTTCCCTGGCAGGCTTGCTAAGATTTGTCTTAACATGTACATTTTCCTTGCCAAAGCACACGTGGTATGTTTGGACATATGGTCTCATTTTTATGATCTTTTAACCTTTACATATTTTAAATACCTCATGGTGGGGTTAATTCTTTGTGGTGACCAAGATTGGCAGCTGGTCGAATGGGGCCATGTTTGGAATCCCTAAGGAATGAGAGGCTGAATACCCTGTGGAACATACTTTCAAAGACAAATATATAAATGTAAAGAAGGAATTTTTATTTTATTTTCTATTGTTGACACTATTACAGATGTCCCCCATTTCTCCCCTTGTAAAGGAGAAATTTTTGACACTCATTAATGAACAGAGTCTAGTAATGCCTCATGGTAAATCAGTGAATTTATTCAGGGATATATAACTGTAAAATGGCTTTAAGATTAGCCTTACTGCACTTTCAACCATTTTTAACATGGATTAATATTGGGTAATCCGAATCCCTTAGAAAATGGCCATTTAACTATTGCCTGTCTTTATATGTTCTGAATACACAGTTGGCACAAAACGTTAAAAACAGATTGGCTAAAGGACTTTAAACTTATTGAGCCTTAGAAATATGTCCCAGGTAACTTAATGGCGAGATCTCTAACATCATCTATAGTAATAAAAGGGTAATATGCTAATTAGACCAGGTGACCAGACACTTCTGGATGTCTGACTTCCTTCCAGACAAAGCCACGGTGGTGGGGGCTGACGCAGAGGCAGTTAGGGGTGATCAGGCCAACAGGGGAAGGCAGTTGGGGGCCATCAGGCTGGCAGGGGTGCGGTTAGGTGGTGATCAGGCCAGCAGAGGCGGTTAGGGGCAGGCAAGTGGTTAGGAGCCAGCGGTCCTGGATTGTGAGAGGGATCCCAGATTGGAGAGGGTGCAGGCCAGGCTGAGGGTTACCACTCCCCATGCATGAATTTTATGCACTGGTGTAGGTAGAGCACAGGAGGTTTGTCTCGGTGCAGTGGCTGATGCAATGCTGTGAGCACACTCCAGCAGTTCAGATCTTTCTGGCAAACCAGGAAGATGGCAACGCCCGCCTGAGACCCTCCTAGAGCCACGTACACTGGCTCCCTAAGAAGACGTTCTATGATTGGCCACCTCCACTATATATACTGCTGTACTTCCTCAATAAAATTAGACCTGCGTCCCAGAACCTGGTCTCCGGAGTCGTGCATGCAAGCGTCCTAGCGCTAGGGGCTCCGTGGTCCTCACCCCTGGGAGACCCCTGCTTCACCTTGGGCCTCTATAACGTTATAAATAACTTCAAAGCAGTGCTAACTGCAAAATGGAAGAGTGAACAAAGTTTCCACCCTCCCAGAGGCCTTCTGACAAGGTGGTTAGAGTGAAACAAACAGTCAGAGAAGCACCAAGTGGAGCCAAACTCGGGGGGGGAGGGGTGCTCTCCAAAGACCTTCTACAAATCAGAGCTTATATGATACATGTATAGCACCGGCCTTTTCTGCTTCAACTGCTTAGCGCCAGTGAGCCAAGACCATGCACAAGTCTGCTCTGAGCAGTAGTGTGAAGAGGCCAGATTCTGAGCTGCTGTTCCCTGAGGTTCAGATGCAGTGAGCAAGGTTGTGGGCCTAAGCCCTGGGTAGCTGGAAGGCTTGTTCCCCTACTCTATAAGTCAGGGGCCGTTTTTCTCCCAGGGAACATGTGGCAATGTTTGGAAATATTTTTGTTTGTCACAGCTGGGGAAGGGAGGTGCCTCGAGCATTTAGTGGGTTAAAGCCAGGGATGCTGTTAAACATTCAACAGGGCACAGGACATTCAATAGCCCCACAAAAATTATCCAACCCCATATGCAATAGGTGGAGGCTGAGAAACTCAGCCATATGCCTAGCTCACCTAAGCTGGTTTTTATGGATATTTCTGGTCAGATCTCAGAAACACGTCTCACACTGTACAGCTAATTTAAAAATTCAATCTGAATGAAGCAGAACATAGTCTCCAGGTTGACTGATCATCCTGAAATGCAGGCTTTAACTCTTGCCAAATTTGTTATTAACTGTCAGCAAGGTCCTCATAGAATACATTTAATATGTTTTATTTTATATGCAAAAGGGCAACTTTCTAATAGTTTAATATAACTTTACTGCCTAGAAGTTATAGCTCTTTAGCTTCCTGTCTGAAATTTACTCCACATACTCACTGATGAACAACAATTCTTAAGTTTTGCAGACCAAGATTTTACATGAGGAACACGTGGATTTTAGATAAGGTTATTTCAAGAAATATCATCATTAAAGGTTCATTACCTGCAGGAGAATGCAACCAGGCACTACATCAGCTGTGGCTTTTGACTGTCTGGTCCAAAATTTATCACTGGCTCATTCCCAAAGCAGGATGTACACCCCTACTTAAAACTGACGCTTAGACAGGGCTTGTTCCTTACAGGGACGGATTAATAGGGGTGATCTCTGGATTAAGGTTAACATGGAGAGGCTCTACCTTCTTCATAGTAAGCCGCCCAGATTTAAACCTCAGTTTTCCATTATTAGCTAGAGACACTGAAAAAGTTATTCCATATTTTAGGCCACAGTTTTTTTCCTCATCTCTAACTGTGGGGATAAAAGTACTTAATCACGGGGCTGTTGGGAGGGTAACTGAATCAGCATGTCATCTAGGACAGGTCCTTAGAAAAGTAGCAGATATACATTAGATACCAGTCAGTGGTTGCTATTATCATCATTGATGAGCATACACTGTTTCTCTCTATTTCTTAAGAGTATGTTGGGCCTTTGGGTTCACTTTCCCATGAGCAATTATTTTAGGGACTGAATGTCCATGCTGACTCTTCCCCGAACACTCCCAGAGAGATGGATCTTCTTGGAACTCTGAGGGAAGTGGCAGACCGACCTAACTTTTAGTCTCAGAACAGCAACTATTTTACAAGGATCTAGGAAACAATCTCTTCTCTCTAATGAAACTTCAACTACTGGATGATGGGAAACTTGTGTTACCCTAGTACATTTGGGGCATCTCCTCCTCCAACACTTCATATAGTGTAACAATGAAAGGAAGAGTAAGGTTCTAATCTATACTCTGTTCCCAACCAGCGTGTCACATTGAACAGCCGAGCACAATTACAGACATGGAGAGACTAGATTAGGAACTCTCTGAAGTGCTTCCAAGCATTAATATTCTACTAGAGGCCTTGTGCATAAAATTCGTGCATGGGTAGAGTCCCTAGGGCTGGCTGGCAATCAGGGCCAATTGGGTCCTTCTGGCTGCTAGCCAGGGCCTTCTTTTGTTCCCCTGGTGGTCAGCACACATCATAGTGAGCAATCGAACTCCCTGTCTCCTGGTTGAAATCTCGGGGGGACATTTTGCAAATCTGGCTTTTATATATATACTAGGGGCCCAGTGCACAAAAATTTGTGCACTTGGGGTCCCTCAGCCTGGCCTGTGCCCTCTTGCAGTCTGGGATCCCTCTGGGGATGTCCACCTGCTGGCATGCCTAGTCAGCCTGGGTGACAGGCTGATGGCTATTTGCAGGCTGGCCAAGCTCCCCAGTGGGGACCCTCACTCCATGGGGGTGTGGCCAGCCTGGGTGAGGGGTTGACGGCCGTTTTCAGGATGCCCACAGCCCCTTCAGGGTTTGGGTCCCTACTAGGGTGCCTAGCCAGCCTGGGTGAGGGGTTGAGGGCTGTTTTCAGGCTGACCACAGCTCCCATTGATCCAAGGTCCCAGCGAGGCTGGCTGGAAGCAGGTTCTGGGGTTTATTTATCTTCTATAATTGAAACTTTGTTGCCTTGCGCGGAGGCCACAGCCAGCCTAGGCAGGCAGTTTCCTCCATAACTGGCTTCCTGTTTGCTCTAGCTCTGTGGCTGCCGGCCGCCATCTTGGCTGGGCTAATTTGCATATTGTCGCTCTGATTGGCTGGTTGGAGTGGCTTGGCTGGTGGGCATGGCTTTGGTGTAACGGAGTGAGGGTTAATTTGCATATTAATCTTTTATTAGATTATATATAGAAGATAGTATAGAGCAAGCATGTCAAACTCAAAGGCTAACACGAGCCAAATAAACAAGGCATGTGGCACATGGGCCATGAATTTGACATGCTTCATGTAGAGTGTATTTTCTCCAGTCCATTGCTTTAGGCAGGGCCTCAAAATATAGAGAGTGGAGAAAGCATGATAGGAAAAAAGAGAGAGATAAATATAAGGGGGAAAAACAAAAACTAAGGAGGAGGTTATTAGGAAAGGTGTACAGTAAGTACTAGAAGGTGAAGGTAGCAAACTCAATCAGAAAACTGGTTGACACATTTTAAGCAAGTATCTACAGCAAGCATGTCAAACTCAAAGGCTGACATGGGCCAAATAAATGAGGCATGTGGCCCACGGGCTGTGAGTTTGACATGCCTGATCTACAGTATGATAGGCCCAGAGGAATGTGACAATAGACAAGCCCTCATAACAGGTAAACAGATAGCCAGGAAGAGAACAAAGAAGATACCATTATCTACAGGGTAAGGGGAGGATTCCCTGAAAAAGAGTGCTTGAGGCTGGGGGCAGAGCATTCTGGGTAGAGAGAACAGCATTTACAAAGGCCCTGAGGTAGGAAAGAGCCTGGGATCTCCAAGCACTGAGGGATTTCACATGTGGTTGCACCAGGAAGAAAATGAAGCAAGAAAAGACAAGCATATCCTTTAAGGACCAACCAATGGGTGCAGATGAAGACCATTCTGGTTCATCCCCTCCTGTGTCTGCTATGCTGTAGATGGCCACCTGTTGTCTGACCCTCCCCAGGCAGCAATCGATCATCCTATAATAAGCAATAACATAAATCCAGCCTGGTCATCCCCAGAGAACCCCTGCCAGGCCATCCGAGGGCAAGAGAGAGTGTGGTGCTTTGCCAGGGTAAATTCCTTAGAAGAGAAGAGGTCGGGAGAGGATGTTAACTATGCCTCCATATGCTTCCTCCTTGCCCTCACCCCTGCGCTCACAGCATCCCCCTTTTCCTTAGATTCTATCTTCCTCCCTCAAGAACAGCTCCCCCTCCTTTGCCCCCCCCCCCCAATTGGCCCAAATTATAGTACTGAAATGTAAAACCTGCAGTTTGGGGTATGGTACCAAAGGAAATAGTTTTACTTTAAATCTCATTTTTGCCAAAATATTTTCAAAGTAGCTGGCGAGCTGTCAGACCACAGCGGCCTCAGCGGCGTTTCCTGCTAGCATTTCCCCAGGCTCCCCAGCACAGCACTCAGCAACTGGGTATTATCTGAGGGCCAGGGGAAAACGCTGCATGAGATGGTTTGCAGAGTTAAGAATTACCCTTCGGTGTCGAAGGCCAGCGATCTGGAGGTTCCAGGGTGCTCAGCTGCGTGACTGAGTGTCATTCCTAGATGTAGCTGTCAGCGAGGAGACTGAGGGGCAACGTGCTGGTCACCACCAGTATTTAGACTGTCACTCCACAGTCTTTAGGCTGTTCTCTGCCACAGAGAAGTGACTTTGACCAAAGGAATCTACTCTGATGCAGTCATTGAAATGACACACTTTTTTCTCTCCCTTTTTCAGGTACTGACAACACAGTCCCTCCCCAGCTGTCTCTTATAACTGCAGCTAGCATCTGTGGGTTTCAGGTACCAGTAGGGTAATTTCACAGGAAGCACTCAGCTTTGATGCGCCTCTAACAACTTTCTCCAAGACTTTAAATGAGGTGCACAGCAATTATTTAGGGCTTCTAGACTCTCATGCCACATAAGGATTTGCTAGGTGGATGTGGTTAAGGGTAAAGAATACCGGAGTATTTGTTTTCTTAGATAATCACCAGTTGGATGAATTACACCTTGTGGGAAATATTAGGGTGACTGTAAGTCTTAAACCATGTCTTTCCTGGGACAGTCTTGTTCATGCCTTTTATGCCAGCATCCTTCCGGTTTAGCATTTGACTCAGATTATTTATTTCTTAATGAAGTATTGTTATCATTATTTGCATTTAAGTAAGCTTCTTGTATAAAGAAGTGCCAATTTAAGAGCTTAACAATTTCAAATTTAATAACCAAAAATGCAGTTTTAAAGACATGCTCAGGTAACTTTTTTTTAAGGTTAAAAATAACAAGGCCATATTAAAACATATTCTTCAAGAGAATGTCAGAGACACAGTAACAGATACACATGTTGCTAAGAAACTGATTAGAGTATATAAATGGAATTGAGAACAATTATTCTGCTTAGGTCATTTTTGATGTTCAAACAATCAACAGACCAAAGTTTTTAACTATTTTACTTTAATGTACATGGATATGATATTTTCACTTTTTGAAACTAGAACTTTGATTTTGGAAATAGTTTTAGAATAGGACCATTTTCTAGTTCTAACAGTTGAATAAAATTTGGTGCAGTCAATAAATATTTAAAAGTTATAAAATTTTAATAAATCTATGTAGTTATAGAATTTTAATAAGTTTATGTAGTCACTCAAGTAATGATCAACATAATCTAAACTATACAGGAATGAGGTGGTATAATAAATGTTTTTTACACTTTCAAAAAAAGAAAGTCCAAAGTACAATCTATAGCAGTAGATTGAAAAAATACTATGCTGGAAAATTTTAACAACTCCCACCCAAATGTAACCATTCTTCTGAAAGAAATGAGACTTTGATAATAAAAATGCATTTTCTCAAAACTATCTAGTGGCTCTCGCTGTATCTTATTGCATAAGGTATCCAAAGCACTTCATTCATGTGGGAGTTGTAAACTCATGCATGTCTGCTTTTAGAGGTAAAATCATATCTTTTACCGAAATGACAGCTCAGAAATTCTAAGTGGCTGTGTCACACGGTCAGATCACATTGTCTCTTGTGTAGAATAAGGGAGATGGTACATTCTGGGGTTCCTCCTGAATCGGTGAGTAGGACCCCAAGTTTTAGGTAGAGAACGGCTCCTTCCTTTTCCATTTTCTTCTGCATTCCGTTTTTGTTTATGTGTTATTTCCACGTCTGTCTGAGGTTCCAAGTCAATTAGGAACTTATATTTCTATAGGTTATTTTAGGATTTACTCCCTAATAACGATATACAGTTGATCTTTGAACAAGGGATTGAACTGTATGGATTCACTTATATGCGAATTCCCCCCCTCCAAATAAATATTGTAAGTGTATATTCTCTTCTTTGTGATTTCCTTAAAAACACTTTTCCTAGCTTGCTTTAGTATAAGAGATGGAATATGACACATATAACGTAAAAAGTGCATGTTAATTAACTAACTGCTCATGTTATCACTAAGGCTTCAAAAGTAGGGTGTTAGTAGTTAAGTTTTGGGGAAGTCAAAACTTATAAGCAGATACTTGGGCCTGTGCAGGGGCTCAGTGCTCCTGGCGCCTGTGTTGTTGAAGGGTCAACTGTATCTCCGTCCAATTTTGTACTGTGGCCTCGTTTATTTCCGCCTAGTAAACCCCAGTAAGCTAAAATAGCTCACGAGTGCAAAAGAAATGAGAGGCTCCTATAGCATTAGAAAAAAGTAACACAGTCAATTCTAATGATATTCTAAACTTGTATGCTGGTTATTTCCCATTTAGCAGCACTCTCACTCCCCTAATTCTTCACCTTTCTCTGCCTTCCTCGGGGTGGGAAGCTGAGCTCAGTGGCATAGTCACCCAGGACCCCTTTTTCTCTGGCTTCCTTTGGTTCTGCCAATGAGCAACACCTCTGCTAGGAGGTTGGTGAAAGGCTGAGATAGTCATTGCTCTGTTCTCTCCCTGTCTTACCACAGTTTTGGCAGCTCTGTGCCCCTAAGGCCACAGCTCCTCCCCGGTGGCCCTTCTCCCATAGTTGCACAGCCTCTCTGAGTAGGCCTGCTCTCTCCTTGCCACTTTGAGCCTAGTGGTGACAATGGTATCTTGATGTTAATGGTGCCCAGGTGCTTGCATCACACCTTGCTGGTTGCCCTAACCCTGCTCAGACCTCTGTAACTGATCTCTTCAAAAGTTATTCAACTTGCCCAAGCCAGTCTGGCTCAGTGGACAGAATGTTGGACTTCAGACTGAAGGGTCCTGCGTTTGATCCTGGTCAAGGGCACGTATCTCGGTTACAGGCTCGATACCTGGCCCAGGTCAGGACCCAGTGTGTAGGAGGCAACCAATCCGTGTCTCTCGTACATCCATGTTTCTCTCTGCCTCTCCCTCCCCCTTGTACTCTCTTTAAAAATTAATGGAAAAATATTCTTAGATGAGGATTAACAACAGCAAAAAAGTTATTCAACTTAACCCTTTCGAGTGTGTCATTTTTTGCCTCTCACACCCTGATGGCAGGCCTGGCATCACTGAAGTGAATGCCTCTGAATCTGCCTTCTCATCCTCACTGCTCCTTCTTGTAAACAGTAGGAAGTGATCGTAGTTCAGAGTTTATAGGATCCAGGGCTTTGTTTTGGAATCACTGGCAAGTGAGTATTTCTGTAAGCAAAGGAAGTAGGGAATATTCTTGATCCATACTACAATACTGTCACTTAGCAATGAAATAATTCTAGAACATTTAGTTGTGAAAACTTCTCATTCATCACATTGCAAGTACTGTTGTAAGTAGAAACTGTGAGCTACTATACTTTTTCATGAAATAAAAATTTTAAATAGAACTGTCCTGAGAGATGTGCAGAATAAATGGTCTTCATAAAGCCGATGAGAAAGTCTCCCATCACCCAGGCCACTCTGTGGAGGTTCAAGTGATGACAAGGCATTTTGCTCTGATTGCTTTACTGGGAATAAGCAAATGTAACCAAGATGCCACTTGGGACTGCCCTGACCCTTAGAGAGTGTGTCAGAGTCTTGATTTCAAAATCTGGAATGTCCAGTGGCCTCCCAATGACCTCTGCAAATATCTGACAAACAGCTAGTTGAACTTCTGTTTTCATTCCGGAATCCAAGCTGGTCAGTTAGATTTAGCATCTTGCACAAACAACACCAAACTTTTTCCATTCCTGCTTTTGCAGGAAACCCAAACACATCAACCACATTGTGATCTGTAGACTGAATGAAGGATTCTAGGATCATTGTGAAGGAATCACACTGAAAAATATCATGCCACCTTCTCTCTGGCTACCCTCCTCTCCCTCCTTGTCCCTCCTCATGCTCTCCTCCACTCTCTCCCTCCCTCTTCTCTGTCCCTCTCGTAAGTACTTGCTCACATCTCTGCCTTCTGTGATGGCACCTGTAATCCATTTGACCACATCCACTGCTTTTTTTTTCAAAGAAAATTATAGTGAAGGCATTTTTTTTTCTCTGCTTCGATGAACAAATGATTTTCGTAAATAAAATTTCTGGGGAAATGCCTGAGTGATTTGTTCGAGAAACCTGGAAGTCTACTACTAAGACAATATGCCTTTAAGAAACTGGTAACCAGAGAATAAGGCTTAATAAAAGTAGTGTTTGAAACTCTCAGCAACCAAATGAGGCTCAGACCTTTAAAATATAAAGTTTTTTCAAACATTTTGTTTTGGTCAAAATCTGTGAATCAATAAATCTTGGCAAAACCCTTCAGAATAAACCAGGAATAGCAAAGATGGTACCATCAGAATTGGTCCTTGTGAATCAGAATCATTTTTCAGACGTACTGGTCGCCCCGCACTGCTTGAATTCTGTAGAACAGGACTGAGATGAAAATTTGTGCACAAAGATTTATTAAGGAAGTTCCAGAAAATAAGGAAAGAAGAGAGACCGAGCGAGTTAGAGTTCTATGGTGGGCAGCTTCCTTTTAATCCCTGAGATTAGCATGTGAGTGACGTCCCACTCTGTGAAAAAGGGCTTCCTCATGGCAACTGCCAGGCACTTCTGGCTTGGGAGCTAAGTAGCTTGACTTGCGGGCAGCTGAAGTGGCTTCATGGGAGCAGACTCTTATAAGCATAAGCACTCCAAGTCCAGGGGAAGGGCGCTGTGGTAAATTTAAAACATCTTCACAAACTCTCCACCACTCTTCCCACAAAAGGGAGCCTGGTCTCCTTCCTTTAAATATGGGCTCACCCTAATGACTCACCTCTAAGGACGAGAATGCAGCAGAAGTGACACTGAATTCCAAGGCTAAGTTCAAAAAGGTGTTCCACCGGCCTGACTCTGACTCCTTTTCTTGGGTTTGTCTTGTCCCTAGAACTCAAGTACCGCATATAAGACCAGGCACATGGAGATGTCTGGCTAAAAGCCCCAACTAAGTCCAAGCCCATAGCCAGATTCAACCACAGACATGGGAATGAGGTGGACTTCAACGAGTCCTTCCCTCCACCTTCTGGCGGATGCCCCAGACACCATGGGTGGAGGGCATTCTCCCCGCCCTGTCTCACCCACATTTAGGATGTGCAGAATCATGAGCTAATAAATGGTAGTTTTCTGCCACTGAGTCAGGGGCTGATTTGTTTCACAGCCGTAGGATCAGGAACAGGCATAGAAAATGGAAACATTTGTGTGGAAGTTCCTGAAGGAATATGGGTAAGAACTGGAATCTGTGCAAGTCCCTAGCGAAAAGACTGTGAATAGCCTTTCAGTCTCAGGTAATTGGATGGACTTGTAGGACAGTGTGATTTAGTGGAAAGAACACTGGTCATTGAGTCACAAGACCTGGGTTCAAATTCTAACTTGGAAACAAATGCATGAATCTCTGAGAATCACAGGTTTCTTATGAGAAACTACACCTACATGACAGGTTGTTTCTCAGAGCTGGATAAAAGAAGATATGCAAGGTATCAGAGACACAGATACTGATATAGATCTAGTGAGGAGTCTACTTTCTCAAGTGCCCAGTTCATGTAGACAATGCTATTTCACCCAATTCCCTCTCGGGTGGAAGAGTTCTCATTGATAATAAGAGGCTCAGACTTCTTCAACTTAAGGCATTTTCTGTGTTAGAAACCATTTTTTTCCACACTGTTAATGACCTCAGAAACACATAAACTTGCATGAACTTAGTTTTCCAGTACTAAATAGGTGGTCTGTGTAGCTAACATCTTAAAAGATTTACAGTTCTACGTTAGGGTGCCATTATTACTAAATAATGTGGCATTCTCCATTCTAGAAACCGTCTTGACTGCTGGAAGCACTGTCAAAACCATATTTGGTAAACCAGGAATGAAATGCATCCTTATTAAGTTATTTGACAATTTTGAAGTTTGCACTTGGAACCACTCACGGAGTTCTTTTTAAGCTATTAATTTCACACAAGGCAAGGAAGACATGTCTAGACAAATGTTCTGTAAAGGAAGTATTTTAAAATAAAGTTTGAAATGGCTATATACTCTTGTGTCCAAACATTTTACTTTGAACTCACTACAATATTTGCTTTCTTGAAAGCAAGCTAGTGTTCTGCAAATTAACCAGACTGCAGAGAGTTCTGATTTTCACAATGACAATTTTTAGGGGTGTGAAAAAAATGTCTTGTTAACAGAAAGACTTCTGTCAGAACATTTTCATGGACACTTTTTTTTTTAAACTTAATGGGATTTATGGGCCTATGGACATAACAATAATGGAAAGACCATATTCTGGTCTTAAGAGGAGTCTAATATGAACATACTGAAAAACTAAAGTAAGAGCCTTTGTGATTTGTAGTGACATATAATTTGGTCATTGTTAAAATGACTTGCCAAGACCACAGAATTATAGAATCTTATCTGTTTTCCACACAGTGTCGACTTTCTCGGTGAGCTGTGTTGGGTCATATCAAATATGACTCAAATTATTGATAACATAAAGTAATTTTTAATATAATTTTATTGACTTTAGGGAGGAAGGGAGAGGGGGAAAGAGAAACATCAATGATGAGAGAGAATCACTGATCGTGTACTTCCTGCATGGCCCAGACTGGGGATTGCGCTCACAACCCAGACACGTGCCCTGACCGGGAATTGAACAGTGGCCTCCTGGTTCACAGACTGACGCTCAAACCACTGAGCTCGCTGGTTGGGCGACACAAAGTAATTAATTCAGTTGAACTTAAGATCATTTTGAAGCTGATATCTGAATAATTTTTTCACCTGTGAAGGGTTTTCTGGGTAAAAGCACTGAAGTCAGATTTAGGGCTATCTCCTGCCTAATTATTTCTGTCTTTCCCAGCACTATCTCTAGAGGAATAAGTGCCTGAATGTATTACTTCTAAAAAACCCCTCATATCATGGTCTGAAAGGTCACTCCAAATGACGCCCCACTGCCCCATCCACAGGTGAGATGAATAATGGCCACATTTAGGCACCTGGGAGCCCTGAACAATTTTGACTTCCTTGTAACTCCGCTAATTCATTCCTTCATGCAATAAATATTTACTGAGTATCCACTGTGAACCAGGGACTCTTCTAAGCACTGAGAATATAGCAGTGAACAAAAGAGATGAAGGACCCTGCCTTTATGAAGCACATATTATAGGATGGGGGGGGGGCCCAGATAAGCAAACAAAAAACATGTCTGATGTGTGAAGGAGCATAGAAGACATGAGGCAGGAAAGTGAGGGTAGAGAGTAGGAATTACTATTTCACGTGGGGTCTGGGAAAGCCTCACCTATAAGGTAACATCTGAGCAGAAACCTGAAGAAAATGAGAAAACAAGCCATTCAGATTCTTGGGGAAGAACAGTCCAAGCACAGAAAGCATTACATGCAAACATGTGAAGTGAGGGTCAGCCTGTCAAATACAAGCAATGCCAAAAAGACCAGTATGGCTGGAGCAGAGGGACAGGGAAGAGGACAGCAGGAGTGGAGGTCACAAAGGGAGAGGGCTAGACCTCATGCAGTGAGTGCAATAACTACGGGACTCTTTGCAGAGAAAGAAAACAAGATTTCAAGAATAACATTTATGGGAATGCCTCCATTTAGGAGGTAGAAAAGGTAAGGAGGTAGTATTTTAAAAAGATGACAAGGGGACCCCAGGAGAGAACAGGGCCCTAAAGCCTTGGAAAGAGAAATTAATAAAAGAGGGGCTGCTCACCCGCTGAGTGTCAACAGTTTCATAATTTACATGAAAACAAGAATTGATAAAGCCTTTCAATTTGGTAATTAAGGGTTACAGGAGATCTTTGAGAGTTGTGTTTCCCCTGAGTGATGGGATTGGATGTCAAGTTGTAAAATAAGAAGAGAGAAATGTGAAGAAAAGCAGGTAGCACACACAGCCTGCTTTTGCAGCCTCTCCCCCCTTTCCCTCCTCTCCCCTTCATCCTCTCCCTCTCCTCTCCTCCTCCTCCTTCTTAAAAAAAAAAGGCCACAAATGAAGAAAGGAAGATAAGATAATACTTTGAAAGCACAGAAAGCATTTATAAAAATAGCTATTGGCTTTCTCTTTGTGAATATTTGCCAGTGAATCCCTGTAGAATTCAACATCAGCCCAGTGTTCATAATCTGTTTCCACCAGGGAACATATAGTACTCTGCAGCGACTCGTGCCAAAGAGTTACTGGCATGAGATACGACCTCTGCTTTAGTTAGCTCTAGAGATACAGTTAGTTTTTACTAGGGTTATTTATCCATCCTCTCCACCCGCTGCTGTGCTAATTGGACAGGAAGAGTCAGTCTCTTGGCACACTACAACAGTAGGAGTAGCATTTCTGAGCAGGTATTATCAAACAGGTCAGTGACACTGGATTCTGGTGAAAGGGATTAATAAAATCTTTCAGGTTTCATTCTATGTGGTTATAAAGACATATTTTAGGGCTTTCTTCCTTCAAATTTTATAATTGCTTTAAAAAATTGGCCGAAGTATGCTACACTAACTGGCATGCACTCTAATTTTGTTCTTTGCTCAATTCCTAGGGCAGTGCTGACATTCAATAAATGTTATATATTAATATTAATTCTTTCCATGTTGCCTTCATTAAATTTTTATACCTTAATTAAATGATTACACTGGAAACAAACCAGGTGATTGGATGATTATAAAATATCTCACTCTCAAACATCAAAGATTAACATGTTAAAATCCAACGCATGCTCTTCATAATTGACCAAAGAAAGCACATTTATGGCATTACATATAAGGTGTGATTTTCTTTTCTCCCCTTAAACTAGGAAACAAGATGAACACCCAGTGATGTTTTTGGCAGGGTGGCCTTCCCAGGATGTGCTATTAGAATATCTTTGAGTCAGCCACATTTTTGCCTCTACAAACAGTAAGAGACTAAGCTTGAAATCCCTGTCAGAAAAAAACTTTACAGTAGAAATTAGGATCTGGCTTACTGATGCTCCAGCTCTCTTAGGCACTGCCCCAGCAGAACCTAGATCCCAGGGCAAAGAAAAGGTAGGATTAATGCCAATGGATCAACCGTGCAGCCAGGTCAAGTTCTTGGCAGGGATGAAATAGAATCTTTCTGATGCAACAAAATTTTATTAAAAGTCTATTACATTTTTACTATAAATGAACCAATGATCCTATAACTGATTGACAACAGCAAGTTAGAAATAACCAAGAATAGATGTATTTCAAACTTTGAAGTTAAGGAAATGGGAAGACTGGGTGAAATTTGTTATGAGAATGCGTAAGTGTCTGTACATCAGAAATGTCTGGCTGATCACCACTGTGATGAGGAATGAGTGGGTTTTCACAGATATATTGGGATCTGAGTAAGAAATAGTTGTTTTCCTTATTCCTTTAACAGACTCTGGCTTCTTCTTTCCTCCGGTAAGATATATACCAGTAAATAGTGGTGAAAGAAGAATTCTGGATTTCTAATACATCCAAGTACTAACTGATTGGTATCTGTATATATGGAAGCTTCAGATTCCTTTATTCTGTTTTCAATATCCCCTATGCCATGTAATACTTTAAAATTAACAATGTTTGAGAATAATCAGTGTTACCTTTCAAACCTAAAGGATTTTTGTTGTTTAAATTGGTTTTAAAATTCAGGATTTATCTTTATTATTATTGTTTAAAGTATTACAAATAGTAGTACACATATCTCATTTCCCCCCCATTGACAGGATCATCTTTGTTCTCTAAAAATTAACTTACTTTCATTAAAAGATGCTCATATAGTACATTTAGAGCTGATGCTCACAGGATCTAGATCTCTTTGGGAAAGGCGGCGGGGGGGTGTGGATATCTTCAGCATTATCTCTACACTCAGTAGCATTACTTCATTAAGCAGAATTTTAATAAATTAGATAAATTATATATATAAAGAAAGAAAGCTAGTCAATCCCTCTGTAGGTTCCCTTAAGGTTTTTAAGGGAAGAAGGAAGTTGTTATTTACATACCACTACTATTTTACTTCTAAATAGATCTACATGGCTTTTGTCTTTGTGGGTGTTGTGGGAGTTGTGATGATGTTAAATTTCTTAAGATTGATTTTCTTTGTTATAAGGAGAATAAAATAATTTAAGCCCATTTATAGTTCCTGATCTCAATTAGACATTTTTATAAGCATCTTCTATGTAACTATAAATTTATTAGAGAAAGGTAAATACTATGAATGCTCTTCTTTTAATGAAATGATTTCAGAGAGGAAGAGAAAGGGAGAGGGAGATAGAAAAATCAACAATGAGAGAGGATCATTGACTGGCTGCCTTCTGCACTCCCTCCACTAGGGACTGAGCCCGAAACCCAATCCAGGCATATGCCCTGACTGGGAATCGAACTGGGGATCTCTTGGTTCCTGGTCGACGCTGAACTGCTGAGCCACACCCGGCTGGGTTACTATGGATGTGCTTGTATTTCATATTCTTTTAAGGGCTTTCCCTAAATTGGCTTAGAATGTGTCATGAATTCAGCGCTGTGAAGGCTTTAGCTACAAGGGCAATTGGGGACAGTGTGGTTAGAAGTAAAGTCAACTGATAGTTAAAAGGACTATACCATTTTAAGTAACTAGCTTTCACACTAGATTATTAAAAAAATAGTTGGTAAGGCAAAAATAATGAGGGGAGAAATTTCAGTGGACAATATGGTTGCCATGAGGTCAGAAGGCCTCGCCTCCCAGCTGCTTCTGCAGGCACACTGTTGATGATAAATGTTCTGACCAGTCAATTCCCGAAGGAAAGTCCACATATTTAGGTTCCCAATTCCAGACACTCTTTCTTCAATGTCTTCTGAAGTTGATTCTGGTACCAAACCAAAAAAGATCGTGGGTTCAAATGAACTACTAGGAAGCAATTAGGCGTTGATGGACTGTACCGTCTGCTGGCATTATGGAGGATGAGGGCCTTGGAGCTGAGATCTTAGAACCAAAATTCAGTATGGCAGACCACCCACAGGGTTAGGCTTCTGACAACCCAAAGGAAAATGCCTACGACACAAGACCATGAGCCAAGGAACAAACAAAACCAGCTACAGTTTCCTTTCATAGAAAATATTTCTCTCTCCCCAAACACATGCATATAAACATATACACACACATACCCTATAGGGATAAACAGTTTATAATCTCTTCAATATCCTGTTTTTAACCACCTCCCAAATATAACCAAACCAATACAATGCAACTTATTTATAACATTGGTTTTAAAGAACAGGTTGCACGCTAACATCATGGATAGAGACTCACAATGAGGAAGATGGGAGGGTGAGTAAGCAAACCTTTTCTGCTCTCTAAGAGCTTACAGTTTAGCATGCACTAATGAAAACAATAGTTTTCACGCACAGATAAAAAAAAATAGGTAAACAATCCAAAGTGAAATTAAAATAACTGCTTTAAAGGGAAGTACGAAGTATTAGAGAGCTTCAAAGATGGGTGAGCTATGTCTATTTGGCTTGGTCATCCTTAGGAATACAGCATACATAATTTACCCCTGAGGCATAGCAAGGAACTTAAAATGCGATCTTATTAAATTACTATATTTGTTTTCTACACGTATGGAGTGCCATTTATAAAATACTTTTACTAGGAGATATTATCTCTCTCTATATGAGCCTAATATGCAAAACATCCCCTCAGGAGTTCAACTGACCAGGAGTTTGATTGTTTGCTATGACGTGCACTGACCACCAGGCCGGGGTGCAGAATGAAGGAAGGCCCCAGCCGGCAGCCAGCAGCCAGGGAAGGGAGGCCCTGGCTGGCAGCAGGCAGCTGCTAGGGATTCTACCCATGCACGAATTTTGTGCACTGGGCCTCTGGTCTATATATATAAAAGGCTAAGTGACCAACCGTCTGTCCGACTGTCTGTCTGACTGACCAGCCGGTCGGTACACATGACACACACTGGCCATTTAAAAATAAATGTTGACTTGTGCATGCATGATACATATAAAGTTCTTGCTGGCACCAACCACACATGTGTGTTTCGATCTGTCATTGTCGATCGTGAACTTGGTTGTTTTTGTTAACACTCTGAAGCTGAAAGAAAGTGGCATCGTTGACAGAATATGTCTGAAGGCAAACTACTGGCACAACTGTCCCCATCTGACACTGGCCTCCCATTTAAATTAATTCGAAGATAGTTTCCCATGATGCCAGCATTTGCAATGACTATTAATAAATCATAAGGACAAACTCTAGACAGAGTAGGAATATTCCTACCTGAACCCGTTTTTGGACATGGTCAATTATGTGTTGCTTTCTCTCAAGTTCAAAAAGCATATGATACTAAAGTTGTAAATACTTCATCACAAGGGAAATTAGTCAAGCACTTTGAAAGAGTTTTCACTCTTAATGTGGTATATAGGGAGATATCAGAATAAGTTTAATCAATTTATCAGTCATTGTTTTTAATCAATGTTGTTTTTATATCATGTTTTTATATCATATTTTTATTGATTTTATATGTTTTCATTGTTTTTCTATCATGTCTTTGTTGTTATATCATGTTATTTATTTATTAATCAATTTATATAGTATTTTCATATGCATTTTACTAATTTTCTTTAATCTCTGACACTTCTATTATAGAGAAAGGGTAAACAGTGATATTAAAATATTTCTTCTAATTAATTTCCTTTCAATGTGCATGAATCCGTGCACCAGGCCTCTAGTCACTACTATACTACTACTTCCCATGCATTGAACATACCAGTGTATATGAGGCATTTTATTTTTATTAGGTGATCTAATATTTTTGAGTGAATAAATGAAATCCTGTAAATGGAATCCGATCAAAGAACTGGCTGATCCCAAAGCCCTTGCTCTTTTCATCACAATGTGCCACCTTTGTGTGTCAGGAGTCTCAACCTGGACTGCACACTGGAGTGAGCTAGGAGCCAGGAAAAGTACTTAAGCTATGTGCTGTGTCCTCACATCCTGCTGTGAGTGATGTGGGCTGCAGCCTGGTCATCCAAGTTAGTTAAAGCTCCTCAGGTGATTCTAATGTGCAGTCAAGGTTGAGGATCATTGTTCTACACATAACCTTTTGAGATAAAACACAGTCACTCTTTTTTTGCTAGATAAGAGCTTTAACAATTTAAACAAGAAATTCCATTTTAATGCAGTGTTTTAGGATGAATTTAGACCAGCTGTATTTATTTAAACACTTAAACATCAGGGCTTTGCATATGCAAGGGACAGGGGTGTAGTCAGAAAATTCTTTAATGTTAAAAAGGCAATACTCAACCAAAGGCAGAGGCATACTCGGGTGACGAGAAGCAAAATTAACTAACTGTAATTACTGTATATGGCTCCCTGTATGAAAATGTATGTGGTAACTGGGCACAAGGAGGACTTTCTGTTACTTGTTTTAAGAATTTTCCAAATGTCGTAAGTAAAGTATTTGTCAGATTTGACAAGTTTCAGCTAAATTCCAGGGTCCCTCCATTCATATCTGAGTCTGATTGAGCAGTTCACAGTTACTCCCTTTTATCCACTGCAACACGTTTAGATCAAATGCACAGTAATTTCATCCTAGTAAATTTATTGTCCAACCCACAAAAAAAGCCACATGAAAGGAGAGAAATATGAGACCCGTAATGTGGTCCCTGCTAACTCAGCCAGAACTAACTCTTTGATATCTTTATGTTCTTACCATCTGCATTTTGCTCTGCCTTCAGCTTGGTAGGAGCGGTAATAGAGGAGACAGATGAGAAAAAATGGAGGAAAACAGCCCTCCAAACACAGTACCATAAATTATTCTAACGTATCTTCATTAATCACGCTCAGCTATGGTTTCAATTATTTATTTTTCAGGGAAGGTTTCAGGGTGAGTGAGTGAGATGTCCTTTCAAGCTGCTTTATGATTCTTTGAAAATCTGGGATGGAAAATATTCTCAGGTCTTGGTCCTGAGATCCTAAGTGCAGCCTCATTCCTACGGAAGCCAACCAAGAGGGGTCGCATCCGGGAACCTACAGATCCCTTCAAATGGGCACAAAGATCCTGTCATCACCTCCCCTCAGCACAATTACTTTATATTTTTCTCGCATTTTAGAAACTGTATTTATTCTAAGCAACACAAACAGCTTAAAGGGACTCTTCCATAGAGTTCTATTTCAGCGGGAGAAATATCACCTTCCTGGACCATCCATACCGGAGTCCCTGTACAGTAGAGTGAAGCTGCTTATTCCAGGATCGGTGCAAATTAGCTCTTGGGTTTTCATGGTTTTGTACCAGACTTCAACCTTTAGTCACAACATGACTTGAATAGTTTGGAAACGAGCCCTGTGCCTCATGCCAGCTGAGGGTGGCCTTTTCTGGAAAGCCCACAAAAGATGGAATGTCTGAAATCCTGAAAGTTTCTCGCTGGAGTTTGAAGACAGGCCACACTTCCTCAAAGACAGTGCCAAATTCACCAAACTTTTCATAAGTCTGACCCAAATTGTACACTATGCACAGGGCCCATCACCAAGCCAAACTCATCTGGTTCAAATGTATAATTTCATTTGTAAAACTGGCTGCATCTGGCAAAAGGAAGAGCAGAACTGGGCACTGGTACCCAGCATGTGAGAACCATGGCTGGGAATAGGAAGGCCTCGCAGGAAAGGAGCTTGAGGTAGGCCCGGGCCTCCAGAACGGCTAACGGGAGGGAAGTCCAGCAGTAGCTTGTGAAGCTAATGATTATTTTCGCAAAATTGTCTATTTTTGTTAAATGTGAGAAAGCTGAACAGACAAATGATAACTAATGCTATTGGCATCCCAAACACTCCATCACGTTTGTAAACTGGAGTTCTGTTTCAAGTGGCTGAGACCAAAAAGGAAAAAGATATGGCCACGAGCCTGAAGACACGGCCTTGGGAATGAGGAGGGTGTGTGTCCCTCTTCAGTCTCTGGGTAGGGAAATCTGCAAGGGGGACATAGTACTTTAGGACAGTTGAAAACAGTGAGATCCTGGAATTCTACTCGTCACATCACATCTGGTGACCACATGTTTATCTCGTACTTTGGGATATAGAAGCAACAGTTTTATCTCTACTTAACGAATGTGCTCAGTGTCTCTAAAATTCACTTGCCTAATGACAATGTTCACTGAAGAAAAAAAGAACTCCTATACCTTGAAACATGCTATTGCTCAGGTTAGCCCCTCCTCTTCCTTCTCTTTTTCTCATCATCATCTTAGCCATTAGCTTAATGCAGAAGAAGGTGATTGAGTCAGGAAGCTAAAAAATAAGGGTCAAGGTTTTAAAAATAAAGAACCATCAGCCACGAAGGCAGAAAGTCAGAAATCAGTGGAAAATATAATGTAAGAAGTGGTCAGAATTAATAAGCAAAAATACCCTTAAAACTTGGTCTAACCCTAACCGGTTTGGCTCAGTGGATAGAGCATCGGCCTGCAGACTCAAGGGTCCCAGGTTCAATTCCAGTCAAGAGCATGTACCTTGGTTACGGGCACATCCCCAGTGGAAGATGTGCAGGAGGCAGCTGATCGATGTTTCTCTCTCATCGATGTTTCTAACTCTCTATCCCTCTCCCTTCCTCTCTGCAAAAAATCAATAAAATATATTTTTAATAATAAAAAAACTTGGTCTAGATCAAAATCACATATAAGTCAAGTTAGAAAAGCAGTAAATTGTCATAGTAGATGTGAGAAAAAATAAGAATGACAATAGCCATTATGAATCACATGAAGGACAATAAAAGCATTTATTCAAAAAATATTGTTGAGATTGTGTTCCTACCCTTGAGGCATTATACACTGGGTGGCCAGATTATTATGACCAGCCAGATTATTATGACCACCCATCAGTACTTCTTGGGCCACCTTTTGCCTTCAATACTGAGGCGATTCTTCTCGGCACTGACTCCACGAGATGTTGAAAGGTGATGCGAGGAATCTGACTCCATGCCTGATGAATAGCACTGTCCAGTTCTGAGAGATTTGATGGTTGTGGAACCAGCTGCCTGATGGCTCTTTTAACTTCATTCCACAAATGCTCAATTGGATTGAGATCTGGTGATTGTGGGGGCCACCTAAGCAAGGTAAAGTCTCCCTCGTGTTCTTGAAACCACTCCTGCACAATACGAGCACTGTGGCATGGTGCATTGTCTTGTTGGAAGAAGCCATCTCCATTGAGATACGCCATCAACATGATAGGATGAACTTGATCAGCAACAATACTTAGGTATGTTGTGCTATTTGGATGTTTATAACGATCTGGACCTCTAGCAACTTCAGCGCTAAATTATAGCTAATTTGCCTACAAACATCAGGTGGTCATAATAATCTGGCCACTCACTGTAAATAAGTCATATGATTGAGATAAATAAAAGTAACAACTTCACCAATAATAGAGAAAACCAGCAATCTAAGCAATAAAAGAAATGTTGAACACAGAAATGAGGTATAAAAACAAGTGGGAGAAAGATTTATGACTAGTGGAATGGTTGGGTAAAACTCTATGGAGGTTGTAGGTGTAGACTTCACCATGAAGAATGAGTGAGATCACACAAGATAGAAAGGGAGAAGGTCATCTGACCTCCGGGTAACGATCCGGGAAGTGAAAGAGTAAGTAAGTTCACACGGGCCCTTTGAGGAATGCCAAGCAGACCGCTCTGGCTGAAGAGTGCGAGGTGCCTGTAGAGATGCTAAGCGCGGTGCTGGAGAGGAGCTCAGGGAAGCGGGCTGTGAGGGACCTACGTAGCCGACCAAGGGTTTTGGGCACAGACCATGGGTGAGAAGAGTCACTTGGAAGGTTTAGAATGAAGTAGGGACACAAATAGAGCACTGTTTTAGGAAAACTGATTTGACTTACAGTATAAACTAGAAGAAAGAAAGAAGAACAGGGACCAGACATACAGACATTATTCAATAAATACTTCTTGCGTGCCGCCTCAGTGCAGGAAATTGTAAAAGATATTACAGATACATAGATGAATAAAATGTGCTCATTTCCCTGGAAAGCCTTGCAGTCTGGTGGAGGAAATGTACCAATGAATTCTTTAAATTACAGCTATAAAAACTCATTATGGAGAAGATCTTTGAAACTTCATTTGAGTTTAAAAGATCAACAGTTATTCCCTGTAAACAGAGAGAGAAAAGCCAATAAATAGCATGACAAACCATCCACAGACAGAAAGGACAGGAATATGGAGGCAACTCTGAGTAGCTGTTAGTCCGGAGCATCTGATCCTTTGAAGAGTCAGGGTGATAGGGCTGCAGAAGCAAGTAAAATGTAAAATGTGGTAAGTAGCTCAAACCCTACTGCAAGCAAAGAAGACCCAGAAAAGAATCTGACGGGAGTAACATATGATAAGCGATTTAGAAAGGTAACTCTACCCAGCAGTGTGAACTGCTTTACTCAGAAGTGCATAAATTGATGGAGGTCACCTAGCAGATTACTGAAACAGCCAAGGTAAGTAAGAATGAGGAATAAATCTAAGCCACTTACCTGGGGATGGAAATAAGAGAACAGATTTAATTAATATTTAGGAGACAGAAACAACAGAATTTAGTGGCTGATTGGGTGTGGCTAGAAGAAGGAAAGGGAAGAGGAAATATTGACTGAAAGATGCCTGGCCTTGTGACTGGGTGATGATGGAGAGGAGGGACAGCCTTGGGAAATGGGGAGGAGAACTGAGAAGTGAACTGAATTTGAAACATGTTATGGTTCAGATACCTGTGAATCAACCAAGTGGGAAGAAGACCATTAGGCCGTTGTAATGTGGTCTGGCTCTATGAGTCATCAGCATACAGGTGATCGCCGAATCGAGGAAATAAAGGAGGGCATCATGGAAAGAATTAAGAATGAGAAGAAAACTCAATGAGTACTTAATCCTAAGGGACACAGGACCTAAAGATCTAAAGTCAGAAAGAAACCAGAAGAATACTCTAAATTAAATTTTTAAAAAGGGAAGAAAAAAATCGTAAGAACAAGAAAAAAGGATAACAAAGGCAACTGAGAAATTCTGCAGGATGGATTGGGGGTAGGGGCGAATCAATGTCAAATGCTAGCGAAAATTCAAGTACCACGAAGACAGAGTGTGTGCAAAAGTGCTGGGAGCTTGGTGTTCTCTACAGATCTTGCAAAGGCAGTGGCGGTGTGTGGCTGAGGCAGGATATATTCTTCAGAAAGTGGGCGAGCAGACTGGGAATGAAACAGTGGCAGTATACATTCCCTGTCCTGGTCTCTTCAGGATCTTATCTGGGGAGGAATAGAAAGTAACTAGTGAAGAAGAATAAGGGGATAAAGATAATTATTTTAAAAACTGGTTTATAAGCTGGAGTGAAAAAAATTCAATAGAAAGGCAGTGGGAGTAAGGATTTGTGGCAGGACAAGGGCTAGATAGTGAAAGGGGAACTCTTGAGATCATCTGAGAATTCCATGTAGAACTTTTTAGGTGAAGAGAAATTAAGGGGATTCTTCCCTAATGGGCTGTCTTTCTTTAAAAAGCAGAGAACCAAGGTATTTCCTCAGAGTGAGGGTGGTGTGAATAAGATAGAAAGTCTGTGAATTTAGATGAGGCAGTGGACATGGAAGAACAATTAGGTAAAAGTAAGAGGATTTCTGAGTGCTAAAGAATCCCCAAATGATCTTAGAAAATACACATTTGTAATGGAGCCAAATTACATGTGTTTCTCCCAAACCATTGGCAGTTTAGGTGTAGAAGTGAAGAAGGCAAATGTTTTGATTGATTCAGTTTTGATGACTGACACAGCAGGTGGAGTAGAAATACAAAGGAACTCAGAATATTGGCAAGAAAAAAATAGAGATGAGATGTACTGCAGTGTCTGATTAGTCTCAGCTAAAGAATTCCTAAGCAAGAAACAACTGAGAGAAACAGACATTAAACTAGGGTAAGGTACAAAACCTCTGGTCATTTCTAAACTTTATCTCAGAAATGCCTTTTCCCCCACTCCCCATCTTCAACCCAGCAACTCTGTTTCCAGCAATTTAGCTGACTCATACTCCCCTACATATACAAAGAATATTTACTGCAGCATTGTCTGTATTAGCAAAAGACTGGAAACAACATGAATTTCCATCCATACAGACCTGGTGAATTAATTAGAGTGAATAAAATAACAGAATGCTAAGCAGCAATTCAATGGAGAGAGGAAGGACTAATGAACAGCAACTCTAAGGTGTGGTAAAGTGAAAATGCAAGATGCAAAAGAGTGTGCATTACATGCCGCTATCTGTATAACAGTAAAGCAATGTATATGTACTCGTATATACACACGTACACATACACATACACATACATATATATGCGCATAATATCTCTGGAAAGATAGAGAAAGGATGGTAACTGCTTCTGGAGATAGTGGGGGGGGGGTGTCTATGGTTGGGGTCAGGGTGAGGAAAAAAAACCCTGCTCTCAGCTTACCCTATATAGTTTATATTTTTTGATTTTTAAATTACATATGCATATAGTTACATGGACAAAGAGATTTAAAAAATCAATCTGTCATCATTACATACTGTCTCCATTAGTGGTAAGCGCTAGTCAGGAAACATAAGTACACTGGTGCTTGCATTTATCTGCATCCTTCGGGACTAGCTGTCTTTTAGTTTCATTATATAAAATCAGGCTGTTTAGGATATGCAATATTTGTTATGCCCTGAGCCAGTAAGACCTTCAGTTGAGGTTCAGAAAAAGATAGGACCCTTTCTGATAACAAGGGCATGTAGAAGAAATTTAAGATGAATTGTTCTACTGACAAATGCTAAGCTGAAAGCACATGCTAAAGAAACCACGTTCGCCATTTTCAGAGCTTAAGAGTAAACTGAGTTTAAAATGTCTAGGTGCAATTCTACTGAAACTTAGATATAAAGTTTTAAGTAATAAACCTTTCTTGCTTATTAGAATTTCTTACAACTTGAGAAAAAGCTTTTTATTTAAACATCTCTGGAGGTATTCTTTGATACAAGAGAATTTACCACGTAAGTAGTGAAAATTGTTAGTCCTTTTCTCTATTTATAGCAAAGAAGAGGCAGTTTCCATGGCTATGCGTAGAGACAGTGCCCACATATCAGCCTTATTTCTGAAGAGACATACACAAAAGCGTCTGTCACCCACACCTTGCTAAATGAGTCCAATCGTGCTATTCGGTGAGATATCCCGAGAGTTCTGTGCAAAGCTGTATGACATAGGCTGTGAGATGGAGACCGCCCACATGTACTTGGGGAAACCCTGAAAAAGTATAATGTACCACACAAGCAGCTTTGCAATGCCCACGACTGGTATGTGTTCACTATTCAAAACTAACAGCGGTCACTGCCAAAGCCCACATTGTTTTCGGTGCTGATGATTTATGCTGCGGTTGGCTTGGGGGTGAAGGGAGGGGAAAGAGAGAAGACTAGAGAGCGAGAGAGAGGCTACATTTTTATACCAAACATCAGTCTCTTCTCTGCCTTCCTGGAAATCAGATTATCCTGCCCCACAGCAGCAGGATCTGCAGCGAGGGCCACCAGTGCGTGTGGCGAGGGCTGTCAGCTCAGAAGGCGAGCCACGGGGACAAGGAGAAACACCACCACGCTCCCTGTTCACAATAAGCCCGCTCGTGCCTCTACAACCTGAGGCTCCTACTGACTGAGATGCCACCTCCCGCTTTCTACCCAGAGAGCTGTCCCTTCCAAGTTTGGTCCCAATGTCCTTGCTTCCTGCTTTTTCAGGCATCCTTCTTTGCATGATACAGCTCTCTGCTCACACACAGCTACTCGGCACATCTATTCCGACGGATTTCTATAATAACTAAGTCCTGTGTGTGCTATAATGAGGCGCATCTGTGTCGCCGCGGGGGGCAGGGACCTTGTCTGTTCGCCTTTGAATCCCCAACAGACACCAGTGACTTAGAGGGCAGGGCCCTGGCTTCCCTCGGCTTCCGTTTCCTCCTCAGTAACACAGGAAGAGTAAGTTCAGTCTTGAAGGGCTCTTTAAGGACTAAACACAGCACCTGCGCAGTGTCAAGGGAAGAAGAAAACCGAGGGGACCAAGACTGAGGACACGCCGAGTCACATCTTCTGCGCTGGCAGTCACACTCTGCCAGGCTGCATGAGCTGCGGGTGGAGACTGTGCAGAGAGAAGGAGGAACCCGACGGGCAGTGAGAAGCAGGAACAGGAAACGCAGCGAGGTCACGCGTGGGTCTCTCTACGGCGGTCCAATCCCCAGTGCAGTCCACCTGCGTTCCTCAGCAGCAAAGCGGGGGTCTTGAGGCACAACATGGCTGAGAGAGAAGAGTTTTTATCTGTGAAGTGACGAACAGTTCCCAAAGAGGACACAGAAGCATGGACACAAACGGGAGAAGCTCCTGTCGCTGGTATCCGGGTCATTCCTTCCGAACACCTGAGATGACTGTTATCAGACACCGAGGCTCCCCTGGAACAGATCCAAACATAAAACGCTGCTTCGTCCTCAGCCTACCCTGCATGATGGCTTCCAGCACTGGAATACAAGTCACCCCGACTGCCAACCACACCACAGGCTCCTAGAGAGAGATTTACCTCTTTCTATTCCCCATAGAGCCCAGCCCACTGAGGAACATATAACCGATCCTCAGTAACTTCATCAATATTTGTTAAATGAGTGAATGCAACTTTAAGCCCTTAAGTATTCATGAAATTCTCATATACGGTAACAAGGGGAATATAGAGGCCAGTGAACATTTATGTCTCTTCTCAAACTACATATTCTCTCTGGGTTTACTTATAAGTTCGCCTAAGACTCTAAGCAAATTGAGGAGGGGATGCTACTTCTAATGCTGTGAATTGAGGAACAGTAGCATAGTTTTCCCTAAAAGCTACAAAACTACATGTCAAAAAAATAGACTTAAAGACACAAGAAACAGTGGCAGAGCAAATAAAAATCTATCTTATTAGGCTTCATCTATATAGTTTGTATATATTTGGTATATATTGAACACACCTATTTTTCAAAAGCATTTGCAGAAAAGTAAGGAATATTATAAGATTGAAATATAATATGCTATCATGTTCAGAGTAGAAATAGATTACAACATACCTTGCTAGACAATCTAAATCAGACACAAATTTCTTGGACAATCAAAAACACGTTTAAA
>PVJC01018819.1:7111-31014 GCA_004026665.1 Murina feae | reverse complement strand
TATTATGCGTATGTTGTTTCTTTTTGTGTTGTCCCAAAGTTCTCTTAGGCTCTCCTCCTGCTTTTTAATTCTTTTTTCTAGGCGCTGCTCTGTTTGGGTATTTTTTTCTACCTTGTCTTCTAGCTCACTGATGCGGTCCTCTGCTTCTTCTAGTCTACTCCAAGATGTTTTTTTAAATTTCTTCTTTGATCTCTTTGGTAACTCACTCACTGTTTAATAACATGTTATTCAACCTCCAAGAGTTTGAATTTTTGTCATTGTTTTGACTGTAGTTGATTTCTAATTTTATGCCATTGTGATCTGACAAGATGCTGGATATGATTTCAGTCCTCTTGAATTTGAGGAGAGTTTGTCTGTGTCCCAATATGTGTTCAATCTTTGAAAATGTCCCATGTGCACTAAAGAGGAATATTCTGTAGTTTTGGAGTGGAATGTTCTGAAGATGTCATTTAAGTCCATCTGATCTAGTGAGTCATTTTGGATTGCTCTTTCTTTGCTAATTTGTTTTCTAGAGGATTTATCCAGTGATGTTAATAGGGTATTAAAGTCTCCTACTATGACTGTGTTGCTGTCAATCTCTTCCCTGATATCTTCCAGAAGTTGTTTTATGTATTTGGGTGCTCCTGCATTGGGTGTATAAATGTTTACCAGAGTTATATCCTCTTGTTGTATTTATCCCTTTAGAATTATGAAGTGACCTTACTTGTCTCTTGTTATAGTCTTCACTTTGAGGTCTATTTTGTCAGATATAAGTATTGCTACTGCAGTTTTTTTTAATTTCCATTTGCCTAATAGATATTTTTCCACCCCTTCATTTTCAGTCTGTATGAGTCCCTTGTTGTGAGGTGGTTCTCCTGTGGACAGCATATATATGGGTCAGTCACTCTATGTTTTTAGATTAGAGCATTTAATCCATTTACATTTAATGTTGTTATTTATAGGTACTTATTTGTAAGCCATTTCTGTACTATATGCCCAGTTTCCTTCCTCCTTTCCTATTTTTTTCTTTTTACAGCATTCCCTTTAACATTTCTTGCATTGCTGGCTTAGTAATGATAAACGCCCTTAGCTTTTTGTTTTTTCCTGCGAAGCTTCTGATTTCCTCTTTAATTTTGATTGATAGTCTTGCTGGATAGAGTATTTTTGGATTCAGAACTTTGCTTTGCATCAATCACTTTGTGTACTTCTCTTCATTCCCTTCTAGCTTGATGTGTTTCTGTTGAGAAATCATTTGATAATCTGATAGGGGATCCTTTGTAGGTAACTCTCTGTCTCTCTCTTGCAGCCTTTAAGATTCTCTCTTTGTCGTTAACATTCGCTATTGTAATTATGATGTGTCTTGGTGTGGGTCTTTTGGAATTCATCTTGCTTGGGACTTTGTACTTGTGTAACATTTTTCTTCTCTATGTCAGGGAAGTTTTCTGTTATTATTTCTTCAAATAGATTCTCTAATCCTTGCTGCTCTTCTTGTCTTTTTGGCACCCCTATTATATGTATGTTACTTTGTTTTATGTTGTACCAAAGATCTCTTAGGCTCTCCTCCTACTTTTTAATTTTTTTTCCAGTTGGTGTTCAAATTGGGCTTGTTCCTCTATCTTACCTTCTAACTCAGTAATTCAGTCCTCTGCTCCTTCTAGTCTACTGTTGAAATCTTCTATGGCGTTTTTTATTGTAGCTATATCACTTTTGATTTCTTCTTGATTTTTGCATAGTTTGTTGATTTTCTCATCCATCCAGTTTATGAACTATATGGTCATTACTTTGAATTCTTTTTCTATCATGTTGTATCCTCAGTTTCACTTTTTAGCAATTCCTTTTTTTCTTTCTTCTGAGGATTGTTTTGTTGTCTCCCCATTCTAACTATCACCAGAAGGTCCAATTGCTGAGTTGTGGGGGCCTGGGCCATGTGCAGTGGGGGCTTTGCGTCACCTAAGTGTCACTGAAGAGCTTTGACACCAAGATGTGTGGGTGCTGTGGGTCCATGCTTGCCCAGGATCAGTCACCGGTGCTCATTGCGGCCTCATGCATGCACCTAGAATCAGGGACCCTGCCTGCGCCGCACTGAAAACGAGATCCTGCTGGTGTGTGTCAAAAATCAAAGTCCCCTAATGTCCGCCAGGAGTCAGTGTCCCCCTGTGCCCACAAGGAGAATCAAGGATTGGAGTCTCTGTGGCTTGGTGTGGCCTCGTGCTGAGAATCAGTGTCCCTGTGTGCACATGTGCTATGAGTTGGAGTCACTGGCTCTTAGTGTGTGTGTGCCCTGGGAGTCAGAGATCCCGCGCACAGGTGATAAGAAACAGAGTCAAGTCACTGGTGCTCAGTGCTGCCTCTCATGCAGAGAATCAGGGTCCCGGTCTGCTTGGGGGACCAGGCTGCACAGCCGCCCTGTGTCAGTGGGAAGTCCACTCCTGTGCTCTCCATGTGTGCTCACCCAGAATCAAAGTCAGGTGGCACAGCTGCCATGTGTGGAGGTGAGGTCTGGTTGCACGAGTGCACACTGAAGTAAACAGACTCCCTGTGTCCACACGCCCAGACTCAAATTCAGGCAGCGCAGCCTTCCTGTGTCCACATGGAGTTAGGTCGTGCCAATGCCACTGTGGGGCACAAACTCCCGGTGTCCGGTGTCCATGCCCCGAGGCTCAAATTTAGGTAGCGCAGCTGCACTGTGTGGGCGGGAGGCCTGCTTGGCGGATTGGGTCTAGCAGGTCCTATGCCGCTGCAGCAGTCCGGCAGGGAGCAGGACGGGCTCTGTGACTCACAGAAATCTGTGGTTGGGATGTCAGGGGTCTTGGTGTCTGTGGGTCTGCAGCTGTGGTCACAGGTCTTTCTCCTGAGTGCCTGTAGGGTTCTGGTTTGCATCTGAACAGACCGGGTGATGGCGAGGCTAGGATCCTAGTCTCAAGCAGTTGTGTTCTTTAAGATGGCGTGGGTTCTGTGCTGGCGGTGTCCTCCCCGGAGTGTTTGTGGTGGCAGCCGGGTTTCGCCATCTAAGACTGCACGGTTTGGCAGCCCCCTGGAAGACCTGCAGGATCTAACTGTCCCTATCTCACACATATACACACCATACACATCCACACCTGTATCGCTCTCTCACTCTCTCACACACTCTTCCTTCCTACCTTCTTTCCAGTCGCCATCTTCTCCTTCCTGGTCCTTGCTTTTCAACACTGAATACTTCATGCAAATCCCTTCTGGACTGAAATGTTTCTGTTGAGAAATCAGGTGACAGTCTTATTGGAACTCTCCTGTAGATAACTGTCTTTCTCTTGTGGCTTTTAAGATTCTGTTTGTCTTTAACTTTTGCCATTTTAATTGTGATGTGTCTTAGTGTGGGCCTCTTTGGATCTATCTTTTTTGGAATTCTCTATGCTTCTTGGGCTTGTGTGTCTTTTTCCTTCACCAGGTTAGGAAAATTCATAGTTATTGTTTTTCAAGTAGGTTTTCGATCTCTTGTTCTCTTTTTCCGGTACCCCTATGATGCTGATGTTTTTCTGCTTCATATTTTCCCACAAGTCCCTTAAACTGTCCTCACTTTTTCACTTTCTTATTTTTTTCTGCTTTGATTGTGTGTTTTTGTTTGTTTGTTTGTTTGTTTTTGTACCTTATTTTCCAAATTGCTGATTCCACCTTCTGCTTTATGCAACCTATTTTTTTCCTGTTCAGTATATTCTTTTCAGATATTCCAATCTTTATTTCTGAATGGTCCTTTTTTGTGGTTTCTATTTCCTTTTCATGCTGTTGAGCATCTTTATAACCATTACTTTGAGCTCTATAGTCATAAATTACTTGCCTCCATTTCATTTAGCATTTTTTTTTTTTTTTTAGATTTCTCCTCTACTTTCATTTGGGCCTGATTTTTTGTCTCCCCATTTTTGCTGCCTCTTCGTGTTTGTTTATATCTGTTAGATAGATCTTTTATGACTCCCAGTCTCCATGGTGGTCTTATGTGATCTTATGTAGCATGTGTCCTGTGGGATCCAGTGGTACAGTCTCCTTGATTACCCGAGCTGGATGCTCCTGGAATGTCCCTTGTATGAGTTATGTGGGTTTCCTGTTGTAATTGAGTCTTGATTGCTATTGGCCCATTTGTGTATGGGCTCAATCCTAACACTTTCTAACCACACACAGTGGAATTTGTCTCAGCAGTGTTTAGTGCCTGTCAAGATATTTCTTTATATATGCTGCTTGTGAAGCTTTTGGATCCTGCTCAGGTTTTGTGTTTTTTTTTTGTTGTTGTTTTTTTTTTGAGCTAGCCACTAGGCATGTTGGTTTTGGGGCTCTTGGGAGGAACTTTGGTGCAGACCAATGTAAGATATTGTCTATGCCTGGCCCTAACCTGTTTGTAGCTACTAGTGATCCACAGTCTGTGGATATCTCTGGTGGGCCTGGGTGCATGCTGGAAAGAATAACCCGCATGCAAAGGCTGGCTTTTACCAGCACTAGGCTCAGGGGCAGGTCAGCAAAATTCCTGAGATCTGCCTCCACCTGCCTCTGCCTGTGGCCTGCTTGTTAGGTTCAGCCACTGAAAGAGCCTCTGGCTATCCTCCTCATCAGGGAATAAGCTCCACATGGTGGGGGCAAGAGGGAGTCCAGAAGATGGGCTATTCATTTTCTGCAGGCCGATGCCACAGAGAAGGGAGTGCTCCACCCAAGAAAGATGGCATCTGCAATATGGGAGAATGGCCCAGCATAGGAATCTGGGCAACTGTCCCTTCAGCTTTTCCCCCAGATCCACATACCCTAGACTCTCATATAACTCTAGTCCACTCTGCCCTCCCTGTGGGAGCCCAGGGTAAGTGCCTGCAAACAAAATTTTGTGAGTTGGCCCTTTAACATGGTACTTGTGTCTCTCCCTGGTGAACAGACACCCTGCTGCTTTTCACAGCCAGAGGTTATGTGGACACCTCTTCCTGGCTCCAGTGCTCTGAGCTGGGGAGGCCAGGTTGGGGTTTCCAACCCACACTTCTCAAGGGGAACCCCCTGTAGCTGAGATATCCCTTTGGAACTCTAGCCACTGCCCACTGGTGTGAGGCCAGCCCTATTCACGTTGCCTCCCAGTCTCAATGCATCTTCTTCTCTAAATCCTTGATTATGAGTTCTCTTCAGCTAGTGTTCAGTTGCTTATTCAGGATTATTATTCTATAATTTATTCGTACTTCCAGTTTGGACCTGGAAGGAGGTGAGTATACCTTCCACCTTTAACGGCCACCATCATGGATCTCTCTTGTATTGAATTACTTTGATTTGTAAGGTCTTAACAGACTGATGAATAGTAAATAGTTTCTTTTATAAGGGGCAACCCACTACTGATAGTCAAAAACTTAAAGACACCGATGGTTTATTTGTATTTTTAGAATGCTGGAGGATAAGTTATGATTTTGATCATGTTCTTTCTGTCAAAGCTTTTACTGTTATTAAAACCTGAAGAGCATTAACATTATAGAACTTAGAAGCAAAAATAAATAACTAACAGACCAGATATTAAAATTGCACAAAATAGAAAAATAATTCACAAATGGAAAACTTAGAATAGACATATATGTAGAATTCACAATTGTAATAAAAAAAAACTGTGGGACATTTACTTTTTCTGGTGTTAAATTCCTGTGATCCTAAAATTTGCTGCCAGCTGCTATTACTTTAAACTGGATAAAACAACACCACTTCAACACACTTTGGGAAGTACATCCCAAAAGAAGACTCTGGCCAGACTTGCAAGGGTATCGCTTCAGAAAAACTCAAGGAGCCATTTGACCCAGCATCAGGGAAGACGGAAAGAGACCTTCAGTCATTTGCTTATTTTACTGTTTTTAAAGACATAATTAGTTCTATTGAATTATTGCAGTGGAGGAAGAATGGAAATATGAGAACTAGTGCAAAGCAAGAGGGGAAATAAAGGCAGTGGTAATTCAACTTAGAAATTTCAAGGGTTTAGTAACGTTGAAACAAGGACTATATTTGTTTAGTAGGTCGTTCACTTTTGTTTATTGCTGGGCCCTAAGGAAGAGGTTTTGAGCCTATGTATGGAAGAAGAGTTGGTAGGTTCAATGTACCTATCTTGCCCTGATGCTGCTCAGGGTCAGTTGAGGGCAGATACAAACAGAAGAGGGATAGTGCTGGTCTCTGAATTCGTTCTTAGATGACTGTAGTTTCACCAAACACCCCAGGCTCTCACTCAGCTATTGTATAATGGATCTAGTCCCCCTCTAGGGCATGTAAAGCTTCTTAGGAGAGAACAGTGGGAATGTGTCAAACTGCAGATAGAATGTTGAGACTCGTTTGTCTTCTTCAGTGAATGGTAACATGTGGTAACAAAATTTATTTTCCAGCCATTTTATTGCATAGATTTCACAAACTTCCAAGTTTTTAAATAAGGACGAGTGAAAGGGAAACATCTGATCACTTTATTTCCTCCATTCTCACAAGTAATTTGATTCATCTTCTTTTCTGTACCTTTTTTTCTTGACTTTGCTCCCAAAGAGAATACACAAAAATAACTGAATACAGAATCTTTAGGACCACCTTTAAGATATAATGCATTTTATTTTTCTAGACATCTTTCCAAACTGTGAAGCAAATAATAGAACATGGTTTTGGGAATGACATCTCTCCTACCCCCATATGGCTACTCAGGGTATACATGGGGTAAAGCATTAGAAAGAGAAGTGTCTTCTTTCTAGGGAACTCATTATCTCTGAGATTACAAATACTGTGTCTGGCTGATTCATTATATGTGTAAGTGGAAGAAAGCTCTTTTCTTTACCAACGCAATGCAAAAACTCTCATCTCCTTCCAGTAAGTGGATATTTTCCTTATAGACTTGTTGTAGTTCTCTTTGAGTGTAGTTATGTTCTGGGTTTATGGTAAACTCAGGTGAAAGATTGTCAAGTGGCCACATTTGGGGGATTGATGAAGTGTTCCATTCCCTCCTTATAAATTCATCCTGCAGTACACATATTTTCTGGGGATCTTTTCCCACAAAGAGAGCTGTATTAGTCTGACATTAGTTAATATTTATGATGAAAACAACAATAAAATTTATTGTCTGAAAATGAAAATATCAATCCCTCATACCCAATTTGTCTGCTGTGCTTTGGTTCAAACCTCAATCAAAATTGAGTCAATCAAGAATGACCTCATAGGGTCACTAACTCCAAAATTAATTCTGGTTTTAATAATATATGTCTCTAATTTATACCTAAAAAGTGTGGACCACCTGTGTTGTTGACTGGTTGTGATCATCTTGAGACCTAAGGGATTTGTTTTAAGAGAAAATCCAGACATGCACGATACATGTTTCTTTAAAGAAATCTTATAAAAATTATTTTCTCAATTCAATTGAAGTTACTTTTTATTTTGTAAAGTCATAAAGCTCATGGCTTTGAAATGATTGAATTTATGTTTGTGATTTCTTTTCACTAGCCTCTTTCCTTATTATCCTTCTCCAGTGACAACATTCATGTAGTATAACCACAAGCCTTTTAAAGCACATTTCATAGGCAGGGCTACATTTGGCACTGTACTATAGCTTACAGTGGTACAATTTTTATAGAAAATAGTAGAATTAATCAGATATATTATGGTGAGCTAGAAATAAATGTTTATGATTATTGTCTAAAGCCAAACAGGAACATGTTAAAGCAATAATAAATATGCACGCTCTCATTCCAATATACCAGCTTAGGCAAATTTTTGGCTGGAAAAGCATAAGTGAGTAATTAGATAATTGCTGCCTTGATTGAGCTTAATAGGAAACATTTCAATTAGGCTAAAACTACACAGAAAGGAAGTGGGTTTTTTACAAAGGGAAACATTCCTTGTCATGCAACTGTCAGCTTGTGCCCACACTAAGAGATGGGATTAAGTGGATCTCTGCAAAGGAAACAAAAAAGAAATGATTGCAGTAATTAGACCTATACTTAAACATTGTGTCTTCTGATAGAATTTCTTGATGATTCTAGCTTCGATAACGCAGCCCCTATAAATGTCTTGCCTGTAACAAATTACTGCCTTAAATCTGTGGCAAAACAAGTTCCTGGGGAAAAAAAAGTTATGATTTTCTCATACTACAAAAACTAACATTCTAGAATTGCAGACCTCTTCGCCAAGCCACCTGCATGCTAGCAAATAATCAGAAAAGCCATTTGGGGCTAGTTTGCATGGTTAATAATTTCTCCTCAGTATACCTTGAGTGTGTGTATCCAGTTGCTGACTCAGGGCCTGGGCCAGATGTAAAAAGGCTCCTTTCTCAGAACAAGTGTTCAAGGAACAGTGCCGTTCTCAGCATCCTGGCAGTTCAGGTAGTGATATGCTCTCTCTGACCAGTCAACCCAGGGTTTTTGTCCATTGGGAGGGCATAGGGGTCCACCCATAGGTAGCTAAATTCTTGCAGATGATGTGATTACTGATGCCATATTACAGCTTCTAGCAAATTTCAAAATGCCCAGCCCGAGGCCTCACAGATATAGACATTTAATAAATCATTAATGTTAGTTTGCTGTTGCTTTATATGAAAAAGAAAATAGCTTGAAATCTTGCTAAATGCCCAAAGGAGCAGCTACTGATGAGCACCAAACTACTCTACCTCTTCTGGAGAAATGTGACACGCCACCCAAATCTCATAAGAATCTTGTCAAGACAGTCAGACCTCAGTTAAGATATGCTGAGTCCAAGGCACTGATGTTACTAAAACAGCCCCCAAAGTGGTTCATTCCTTCCGTCTCTCTCATGGGTGGGCATCTGCTCCTTCAGGGTGTCCGCGTGACAGGGGAAGTAGTGAGAACAGCCCAAGTTAGGAGGTGGCGGCACTGTGCTATGTAGTGATTAAAAGCGTGGATTTGGGAATCAGGTAGGCCTGGTTTTTAATTTGGGCTTTGCTACTAAATGTGTGATCCTGGAAAGTTACTTAACTTTTTGGAACCTCAGTTCCTTTGCGCATAAATTCTATCTCTATATATAAAACCCTAATATGCAAATAGACTGAACCATGGAACAACTGAACAACTGGTCGCTATGATGTGCCTTGACGTGGTGGGTGTCCAGCAGGAGGCAGAGCGCTGAACATGGCGGGTGTCAGCTGTAGCAGGATGGTGGAGCAGGTGAGCGGGGGTGCCAGACCGTGTCTGGGTGCTAGTTGCTATCATCAGGGTGAGCCTCTGGTGGTTACTGAAAATTCTTTGCTCCTGCATGCTGTGGTCCCGTGGGGGTGCTCACACCGGCTGCCAGCCCCCAGCGCTGGTTCTGGTTCCTCATGCCATCAGTAGGTGCAAGCAGTGGCTGCTGGCCCCAATTGCCTCTTAGAGCTTCTCCACCTCCCCTTGTTCCTGAGGGGCGATTGGGGCAACAGTCACCTCTCACACTCGCTGCTGACAACAGCCCTGCTCATACCCGCTGCTGGTGTTGGAGCTGCCACTCACACTCAATGCCAGCGCTGGCCCCACTTGCACCCGCAGCTGGCGCCAGAGTTGCCACTTGCACCCACTGCCAGTGCCCGGCGCCAGCCCCAATCAGTCCATGCTGTCAGTAGGTGTGAGTGGGGCCAGTGCTGTCAGCATGTGGAAGTGGAAGCGGAAGCGGGGCTGCCAGCGGACAGGGGACTAGCGGCCACGGCAGGAGGGGCCAACCAGGGGCATGGAGGATGGGCCGAGGCCCGCTCCTGTGCCCACTGCAGCCTCGCGGCTCACAGTTTCTTTCAAGGTGCACTGGGCCCCTAGTAGGAATAAAGATATTTCCTCCCTCCTGGTTGTGAGGAATGAGTGAAGTAACGCTGGTAAGACCTTAGCACAATTAAGCACTCAAAAATTCTTGGCTCCTATTATTACTAGAGGGCAGGAGTTCTCATAGCAGAGGAGAAGGCTTAAGAGATGCCTTTTGAAGTCATTGGTGCCAAGGGTTTGCTGCCACATGCCCTTCTCTACCCAGCTGCCAGGCTTGTAAGTATCGAATGTCGGGGGCCAGGGCCACCTCTCCTGCTTCAGTGCCGCAGAATGTAAGGCTGGTGTGAAGCTGGAGGAACCGAAACCGGGATGCACGGAAACCCTGCATCCAACGGCCACTGCTTAGCAGCTTCCCACTTCTGGTCAGTGTTAGTCACAGCCTGACAGCTGGGCCATTGCCCGCTGTGGTCAGCAGCTGTGTACAGAAAGCAGCACTCCTCACTCGTGCCCAGGTGAAGCAGTCGTGTGTGATGTTCTTTCAATGCTAATGACTAAAAAGTCTCCATTTGACTATTTACACTCTTAGGACTTTAACATAAAACAGGCTTCAGTTGTAGTTAGCTTTTTAGCGTCCTTTGAAGGGAAAACTGGAAGCTGTTGAATAGCATGATTTGCTTCGTGTTTCCTAGCACATGGGGAAGGAACTCCAAGCCCATGACCGTAAGGTTAAAGAGTTTGGGACGTGGCTGAATTTAGATGATTAAAATAAGATTCTTACAAATCAGCACTTTGTTGTTTGTAGAGTAGGCATGGTAGCGAAAGTTTCTCTGGGGGATAAGTTTACAAGCATTTTGTGCATCCCATACAGAATTATTTCTGTTTCTTTTTTCTCTCTCTCTCTCCTCAAAACCAACCCTGGTAGGCTAAATTAAAAGGAATTTCAGGCTTTCATTTAGTGAAACCTTAGTTCGTTTTTCTTTCTTTAGAGTGGTGGCTTGCTAACTGAGGAAGCACGGAGGATCCACAGCTGAGTTCCACAGGGAGGGCTGGGATCAGTTGCCTGGAGAGAGGTGCAGACATTGCTGTTAGGGGCTTGGGAGGGCTTGTGTATGTTGCCAGCCTTTGCTTTCCATGGATAGCTGATAGAGGTTTGTCCCCACTTGTCCTTAGACTGTTTATGATTCGTTTTCCTGTGTGGAAATGCCCACTATTGTGGAAAGACTCAGGTGCCGCGTTTGCCCTAACAGACAGAAAATGCTTGTCTTTTCCGTTTCACTCTTTCTTAAGTGTTTCTGCATTCAGTGCTGTGTCCTTTAGGAGCCTCTTTTACTGAGAGTTCTATTTTATGACAGCAGCTTGACTTGCTGCCAGAGAAGCTGGAAATGAAGGAAGTTTAAGATAAATATCAATGGTGTGTGTTTTTTTTTCTTGGTCACTCTCTCTTTTTTTAAAAAAGGAAAATCATATGCTCATATCCTAACTTGTCCCCATAGAGGGTCAATTACAACCAGTTGGCTGTAAATCCAATCCAAGAAAAACATGGAGAGAAGAAACTGTAGCCCTAGATACTAAGGGTCTCTAGAATCACTATAAGTGTTAAGAACGTGTCAACTGTGAACTAAGGGCCTTTAAGCAATATTTTAGAACCCAGCACTTTTCAGCATAGCCCCAAACAAATAAAAATTAGCCAGGAATTTTTGTACGGTTAGGTATTTTTTTTTCTGGAAACTTTTAAAAGTGAAAATAAAGCCTCAATTAAGACTTCATAAATAATGTGATTAAAAGTTCATTAGCCAGCTGTCTATAGTCAAAATGAAACTGTAAAAATTGATTTTGTTAAGTCATTTTTCTACCCAGGGTCTTTGACATTATCAGACCTCTTGTATACCTAAACAACTTCCAACATTCGATGCTCCTACCCTTAATATCTAGAGAAGAAACAGTGTATGTTAAGAGAAGGGGTCTTCACAAAGTTCATGGTAATAAGAACAATTACGTTTTAGAAATAAAAGAGAATTTTGGAGGTGGCAGCCCACGGACAACCTTTTTGCCAACATCTAAACCCTCGAATACTGCACATGCAAACAGTTTGGGAACCAGGAAAGTCAAGAGGACTGAACGCACTGAGGACAACAGAGACCTTGCCTGCAGCAGCAGCCACTCCTTCCTGGGGAGAGAAAAGGCAACATAAGCATTTTCTGGCCCATCAGCCAGGTGAGAACGAGATCCAATTTCTTCATCCTCATATACACGCAATATGAAATGTGAGCATTTGAAAATGAGAGCAGTAAAGACCCCTTGCCAAATGGCAGTTATTGCTTTTAAAGAATTGATGTTTGCATTCTTCGAGACATGTTTCTTCTAGTTAATAAGCTTCTTGAAGACAATCTGGTGATATGCTAGAATTCTAGGTTTTTGTCCTGTTATTGCCAAACTATGGAGATGGTTAGCAAGTAATTGGAACCTCTGTAGGCCTTAGTTCCTAATCTATAAATCAAGGGTGTTTAATTAGAGGTTTAGATGACCATTTCCAGCTTTTACATTCCAGAATCCGTGAATCACATTATCCATTAAACCTCAACCTTGGCAGTGAATCAAAATCAACTAGGGAGCTTTAAAAAATTACAGATACCTGGTCTCCATCCCACAGAGGTTCCAATTCAGTTGGTCTGGGTGAAGCTTTCAAAAGCTTTTAAAGAGTAGATGTATAACCAAGGGTGAGGTTGCAGTACATAGCTCCTTGCCAGGCACTTCAGTGTCCAGGTAGAGCAACCTGAAATGTGATGAAATAGCTTATGAAAATATCCCCATTTGGGCTTCTGTGTCCTGGATGCCCAATTCCTAGGACAGTCTTTAGAAAGCCTCATGTTTTCATGCTGCTACATTACAAACAGGCAAGCTTCCAATATATCCATCATGGAGCAGATAAATGGTAGGAAGGTATGTATACTGACTGTGACTTGTAGAAAAAGCATATCCTGGTTTATCTAGCTCTTAAAATTGTCTTAAGGGTAAATATTCAAGCTTGATAGGAAGGACTAATTAGGGGATAAAGAACTATCAGGCAATTTTACATTTAATCCTTGCAATTAGGTAGGCATCAGATTCCATTTATAGATAAGGGAAATAAGTCTTCATGAGGCTTACCTCTCTTACCCAGGATTACACAGAATGGGAATGGGACACTCCTGTTATGTCTAATTCACAAACCTGTGATATCCTATAAGATTATGTTGCTGCAGGGAGAGGAAGAAGGGCCAATATGCATAAACAGGGCTTTTCAAGTGCTCCTGTGGTCACTCTTACCTACTTGGAGGGCTGTCTATGGTATCCCTAGACCCCTTTCCATAATTCAAGAGCTCTTTGACTTGGAACTTTAAGTAATGAAAAGCTTGAGAGTGGTCAAATACTTGAGAGTGGTCAAACCCAAATGGAAGAACCATGGTAAGGACATTAAGTCTCTCTCTCTCTCTCTCAAATTCTTTATTGTTGAAAGTATTACATATTCCCTTTTCCCCCACTGTCCTCTCCCAGCCTGTCCCCAACCTCGAGTCCCGGCCTTCACCTCCCTATTGAATGTGTCCATTGGTTATGCTTATATGCATACAAGTTCTTTGGTTGATCTCTTTACTACCCCCCCGCCCTGCCCACCCTTTGCTGCCTTCGCTATGAGGTTAAACGGTCTGTTCGATGATTCTGTGTCTCTGGATCTATTTTTGTTCATTAGTTTATCTTTTTCATTATATTCCACAAATGAGTGAAATCATGTGATACTTACCTTTCTCTGACTGGCTTATTATGCTCAGCATAATGCTCTTTAAGTCCATCCATGCTCTTGTAAATGGTAAGAATTCCTTCTTTTTTACAGCAGCATAATATTCCATTGTGTAGATGTACTACAGTTTTCTAATCCACTTATCTGTTGATGGGCACTTAGGCTGTTTCCAAATCTTAGCTATTGTACTGGTAAGTTTCATTGCTATGAACATAGAGTACATGTGTTCTTTCTGATTGGTGTTTCTGATTTCTTGGGATATATTCCCAGAAGTGGGATCACTGGGTCAAATGGAAGTTCCATTTTTAATTTTTTGAGGAAACTCCATACTGTTTTCCATAGAGGCTGTACCAGTCTGCATTCCCACCAGCAGTGCAGGAGGATTCCCTTTTCTCTGTATCCTTGCTAAGCACTTATTTGTTGATTTGTTGATGATAGGCATTCTGACTGGTATGAAGTGGTACCTCATTGTTGTTTGGATTTGCATCTCTCTGATGATTAGTGATTTGGGGCATGTTTTCATATGCCTCTTGGCCTTCTGTATGTCCTCTTTCAAGAAGTGTCTATTTAGATCCTTTGCACGGTTTTTTATTGGGTTGTTTATCTTCCTCTTGTTAAGTTGTATGAGCCCCCTATAAATTTTGGAGATTAAACCCTTATCAGATATCACATTGGCAAATATGTTTTCCTATGCATTGGGATTTCTTGTTATTTTTGTTGATGGTTTCTTTTGCAAAACCAACTCTACCTTGTCATTATGTTCATAAATTGTTGCTATCTTTCTGGAAAGTAATTTGGCAGTATATATAAGGAATCTTAATTACATTCACATTTTTGACATAGCACTTCTACTTCTAGGAATCTGCTTTTAAGAATAATCATTAGTGTGGACTTACATTAAATAAAAATAATAATTTTTAGAACATTATGTGTAGTTGGAAAAAAGGAACAATCTAAATATTTAGTGAAGGTGAATAGTTCACTATACTTAAGTACATCCATATGAGGAAATATTATGTAGCATCAAAAATAATGCTTATGAAGAGATTTTAATGAAGTGAGGAAATATTAATGATGTTATGTGAAAAAAGACACAAAACTATATGGTATGATCTCAGCTATGAAAATAAAGGATGTAAGCATTACAGATTTCAAAATGTTAATAGTAGTATCTCCAGGTAGTAGGATTATAAATAAAGTTTATTTTCTTTATACTTTTTATACATTTACATTTTTTCTAAAATGATCCTGTATTGTTTTAAACATTAAAACATGCTTCAGAAAAAAGAATCATAGGGTTTGGTTAGAAAAAGAAGATTGGACAGAAATAAATTAGGGATAGTAGATCAGAAACCCGAGTTCTGAATAAATCTAAGCAAGCCCACCAAAATGCCATTTACTGTGGTGGAAATCCTTTCTCTCTGGGCTGCATTTCCTCCATGTTTATAAATTAGGGGAGTTATCAAAGGAATGTTAAAGACCTTTTTATCTTTAAGATTAAGAAAAAGAATTATTCTTATCACAACCTTGCTATAAAGAATTCCCATATTCTGATAATAACAAAATAGGAATATTACCCAATAATTTCTCTAGTCTGACTTTTTTTTTCCTGCCTTAAAACAATAACCAGGCCATCACAGAGATTCCCAGGGTGTTTCAAGAGCATTAATAGCTTTGTGACATAGGGAAAGACCAACTCAAATAAGCATATGGACACATAATGACAAGGTAGGGCTGATTAGATGCTCTAAAACTATCCACTACTTAGTACAACTGAATTTGGCTAAGTTAGAAGCCTTACTTTGAAAGCTTTTGTTGGATTGCAAGAAGCCAATGAAAATCTTTATTGTTAAAAACAAAGAAATAAGAAACAAAGAGCATCCCAAAACAAAACAAACAGAAAAACCAAAAAATGTAACAAAATAAAAGAAAACAAAAAACCCCACAAAGAAACAAGACATCTACTCTCACAAACATTCCTCCCCCAACAACCAGAGAACTGATATCAGAAAGGAGAATGATAAATGATGGGATAAGGAGGCTTGCCATAACATGAGATTGCTAACCTAAAACTTCTGAATTAACCAGGGTGCTCTGTAGGAGAATTTACATCATCTCACACTAGTTGTACCTTAGGCTCCTGGTAGAAGGAAACCCAGATCCTCTTAGGAGAGTGACTTCACTGCAAACTTTCAGGGTTCCCACAGATTGAGTGCAATCAAAAATGAATTCAGTAGGATTGGCCAAGTAGGGTGGAGGCCCAGCAGGGTCAGGGCATTGGTTACACACAGATGGGTTGAGTAAATAGCTGAATCGATTGAGGATAATGGGAATACTACTTCTCACTTTTGAGATGGATGTTACCACTATGCAAAGGGAAAATATGGAATGTACCATGTGACATTAAATTAAATTGCACATACTGGGTGAATTTATGGCTTTCAATTATGCATAGGTAGATATAGAAATGAATGTAAAATTGTGTGTATATAAACATGCACATATGTATCTGCAAAAATATATTTTGTTGCTTTGTCCACTTCAAAGTCCCTGAGATATCTCAGTAGTAAAAAGCAGACCTAATACCTAAATCTTCATTCTACATACTCTTCTTCACTAAATAATACCTAGAGCTCTTTGGAGAAATGGCTTGATTTCAGGGTTGAAGCAGGGTTAGTATAAGATACGGTTGGAATGTCTTATACCAGAAAGTCAGAGTATTCTCAATGAATGATGGGGACATGGTCCAAGGATATATAAAATAGTTTGAAGGAGCTCTAATAGGCCAAGTCTGAGACAATTTAACCATTAAAATAACAATATTGCCACTGCCAGTTTCTCAGTGGTTACAACACCAGACCTTGGACCAAAGGGTTGTGGTTTAATTCTTGGTCAAGGAAGGGCATATGTCTCAGTTGCTGGCTTGATGCCTGGCCTGGGTTGGGGCACTTGTGGGAAGCAGCCAATTGATATGTTTTTCTCACATCGATGTCTCTCTCTCTCTCTCTCTCTATTCCCTCCCCTCCACTCTCTCTAAAAAAAATCAATGGAAAAAATTGATTTTTATCCTTGGGTGAGGATAAAAAATAAATAAAAATCAAACAATACTAGTGGATTCTCTATCACACTGAATAAAATGGGAATCCATGAATCTTTACTGATATAAATAAATTTTTAAATAAGTACATGGAGATAAGAGAAAGCTCTTTTCTATAGTAGAATGATGACTATTAAATGTAGAAGAGGTAATATTGGAAAATTATGGTAACTAATTATAGTAATAATTCAGTAAAGAAATAGCAATATATGCTAAAATTTGATATCATGTGCTTCCCATGTTTCCCTGAGATAATAACATAGTAGTTTCAGAATCTGAATCTTATCATGAAGAAGCATCATAAAAACCCAAGTTGAGAAGCATTTTACAAAATCACTGACCTGTAATCTTAAAAACAAATGGTAATATCATAAAGATAAAGGAAAGATTGAAGAACTATTTGGGACTTAAGGAGACTGAAGAGACATGAGAACTAAGTGCACTGTGTGATCCTGATTCTTTGCTATAAAGTATATAATAGATATTTAGAGAGCATTTTGAGATCTCTGGGTGAGGGCTGTAGGAAAATTATCTGTATTATTCTTGCAGTTCTCAGTTTAAATTTATTTCAAAATAAAACATTAAAAAATCATTACATATTTTTAAAAATTGACGGATAAAGAAGGAGAACCATTAGAAACCAAAAATAAGACATACCCATGAAGTTTTAGATGTTTGAATTATAAGGTAAACAACATTTTTTAATTGATTCTTTTTAAAAAAAATTGATTTCAGAGAGGATGGGAGAGTGAGAGAGAGATAAAAACATCAATGATGAGAGATTGATTGGCAACTTCCCGCATGCCCCATAGTAGAGATTGAGCCCACAACCCAGGCATGTACACTCACTGGGAATCGAACCCTGACTTCTTGATTCATGGCTCAGTAATCAACCACTGAGCCAGTCTGGTCAGGCAAGGTAAAAACTTCGAATACTGTTCTAAAATATTTAAAATAAAAGTTGAAAAATAGAAAGTGCACAAGGATCATGAGACTTTTAAACAGTAAAAGAAAGGTTAGAAAAATAACAAAATTTGTAAAAATGGAAAAAAAAGTTAATGTTAAAAAGTCAAATAATATACAGGTCAAACAGAAGAACAAAGACTTGAAAATAATATTAGTGAGCTGGAAGTAAGAGCTAAAGAAGTATCAAAATGTGGCTCAAAGAGATAAAAAGGATTAAAAATAGAATTGAGTAATTAAGAGACATGGAGAATACAACATATGTCTAATAGAATCCAATCTAAACTAATAAAAGCGGAATAGTAAAATTAACCATTTCTCCGGGACGCCCAACAGCCAATCAGAGCGACTGTATGCAAATTAGCCCAGCCAACATGGCGGCCGCCACTCACGGACCTGAATAAACGTTTAGGCAGCGTCTGTTGCAGCAGGAGCGAAAGCAAAACTACCTGCGCGCTGGCTCCTTAGCCTTTTGCCTGAAGCAAAACATATTTGCAACAATTTGCAACATAAGGAGCTGAAGCCAGGCCTGAGTCTGAGAGTAACAATTGTTTCATTATAGAAGCCGAGGCAGAGGAGGCTTCCTTAGTAAAAGGCCTCGCCTTAAAGGAACAGCATCAATTATAGAAGATAAACAAACCCCAGCCCTTAAAGGAACAGCATCAATTATAGGAGATAAACCCGAGAACCTGCGTCCCGCCAGCCTTGCTGGGACATTGGGTCAATGGGAGCTGTGGGCAGCTTTAAAGCCCCTCACCCAGGCTGGTCAGGCACGCCAGCAGGTGGACATCCCCAGAGGGGTCCCAGACTGCGAGAGGGCACAGGTGGGGCTGGGGGACCTCCCGAGTGCACAGAGCGGCTGCAGGGCGGAACAGCGCAGGACCCAGGACCTGTGAGTGGGAAACAGGCGGCAGGGTTGGAGGGCACCGGGAAGCGGGTAAGAGGTGGCAGGGGGTCGGCAGCCTGCTTGGTGGGCTTCCCAGGCCCTTGGAGGGGCATCGGGGAGTGGGAAAGAGGTGGCAGGGGGTCAGTGGCCTGCTTGATGGGCTTCCTAGGCTCCTTGCAGGGCACCAGGAAGTGGGAAAGCAAGGTGGTGGGCTGGGAAGTGGGAAAGAGGCAGCGGGGGGTTCTCGGCCTGCTTGGTGGCTGCCCAGGCCCTTTGCGGAGCACCGGGGAGCGGGAAAGCAAGGCTGCAGGGGCCGGGGTCCTGCTTGGCAGCCCCCCAGACCCCTTGGCGGCACCGGGAAGTGGGAAAGGAAGGCAGCAGGGGATGGGTGAGTGGGAAAGACTTGGTGGTCTGCTTGGTGGCTCCCCAGGCCCTTTGGGGGCACTGGGGAGCGGGAAAGCAAGCTCTTGGGGGCTGGGGGCCTGCTTGGCGGCTTCCCAGGTCCCTTCCGGGGATCAGGGAGTAGGGAAAAGGCTGGCCTGACCACGAGGCGGGCTTTTCCCTGCTTTCTGGTGGCTGGAGGAAGATGGGCAGTAGGAAAGCTTGGGAGGCAGGCAGTACCCAGCCCTGGCCACAGCTCAAAAAAGAGAACAACATGCAGGGGAGGGCAAGAGTCTGAGAGATCAACATAAAGGGGGTGCCTGCTCCAAGCCTCCATGGTGTGTCTGGGGGCAGGCCCCCAGCAGGTAGACACACACAGGAGGACTGCTCCGAGCCTCAGATGCGGCTGGGGGCAGGTCCCCAGTGGCCACACACACACACACACACACACACAAACAGAAGGCACCTGGCAGACTGGGGCCATCATAGGATATCCACTGAGGGGTCCCAGACTGTGAGAGGGCACAGGCCGGGCTGAGGGACTCCCTCCACCCCGAGTGCACAAATTTTTGTGCACCGGGCCCCTAGTATGATATAATAGGGAGAAGAGTAGAACAGCAATATTAAAAAGATAAAGGAAACCATCAACAAAACAACAAGAAAGCCCACTGCATGGGAGAACATATTTGTTAATGATATCACTGATAAGGGTTTAATATCCAACATTTACAGGGAACTCATAGAACTTAACAAAAGGAAGATAAACAATCTAATCAAAAAATGAGCAATGGATCTAAATAGACATCTTTCAAAACAAGACATACAGAAGGCCAAAAGACATATGAAAACATGCTCAAAGTCACTAATTATACAAGAGATGCAAATCAAAACAACAATGCAGTATCATCTCACACCTGGCTATCATCAACAAATCAACAAACGACAAGTGCTGGTGAGGATGTAGAGAAAAAGGAACCCTTCTGTACTGCTGGTGGGAATGCAGACTGGTGCAGACACTGTGGAGAACAGTATGGAGTTTCCTCAAAAAATTAAAAATGGAACTCCCATTTGACCCAGTGATCCCACTTCTAGGAATATATCCTAAGAAGTTAGAGACACCAATCAGAAAGGATATATGCACCCCTGTGTTCATAGCAGCACAATTTACCATAGCTAAGATCTGGAAACAGCCTAAGTGCCCATCAGCAGATGAGGGGATTAGAAAACTATGGTACATCTACACAATGGAATACTATGCTGCTGTAAAAAAGAATGAATTCTTACCATTTGTAACAGCATGGATGGACCTGGAGAGCATTGTGCGAAATGAAATAAGCCAGTCAGAGAAAGATAAATATCATATGATCTCACTCATTTGTGGAATATAGAGAACAACATAGACTGATGGACAGGAACAGATCCAGAGACAGAGAAACAGCAATTGGTCTGTTGATCCCCGGAGGGAGGGTGGGGGAGGATGAGGGTTGTGGGGAGAGATCAACCAAAGGACTTGTATGCATACATATAAGCCAAGCCAATGGACTCAGACAACAGGGGGATGAGAGCATGAGTTTGTGTGTGGGGGGGGGTGGGGGCAGGGGTTGGGGTTATTAGGAGATGAGGACACATTTGTAATACCTTGACCAATAAAAAAAAATATATATAGCTGATGTTTAAAACAGATGAAAAATATAGCTTCACAAATAAAGGTAGAATTATATGTAAAGATATATGGTAAAGGTAAAGGTATATGACACCACCATATACCAAGGAGAGAAATTTTGAAAATATATACATAGATATATAATAAAACTGCAGAACACCAAAGACAAAGTGAAGAATTTAAAAACAGCCAAAGAGAAAAGAAAAAATGTCTAAAAATAAGTGAAAGTTGGAAATGAGAAGACTTTTAAACAACAACAGTGGAAGCCAGGAAACAATGGAATAACATTTATACAATGCTATCAATTTAGAATTTGCAACCAGCAAAACTGTTGTATATAATAAAGCCCTATATATATAATAGGGCTGTATATAATCAAATTGACCGAATGGTGGAATGACCAGCAGAACTACTGTTCTCTATGACGTGTACTGAACACCAGGGGGCAGACACTCAATGCAGGAGCTGCCCGCTGGTGGTCAGTGCACTCCTACAGGAGGAGCACCAATCAGCTAGAAGCTGGGCTCATGGCTGGTGAGTGCAGCAGTGGTGACGGGAGCCTCTCCCACCTCTGCTGCAGGCAGGCGGTAAGGAGCTAGGGATCCCAGAGTGTGAGAGCCCCAGACTGTGAGAGAGATGTCTGACTGCTGGCTTAAGGGGATCGGGCCTAAGCAGGCAGGTGGACATCCTCCAAGGGGTCCCGGACTGTGAGAGAGCACAACCTGGACTGATGGGTCTGCCCCCCCAAGAGCATGAATGTTGTGCACCGGGCTTCTAGTATTTTGATAATACTAGAGAAGGAAATAAAGATATTTTCACCTGAAAACAGATTTTATCTGTCAGTCCATCATTATGGACTGACTTGTTCACTCCCAAAGTTCCTGTATTGAAACTAAACATGGTACCTCAGAATGTGAAGATATTTGGAAATAGGACCTTTAAAGAGGTAAGTTAAAATGAGACCATTTGGGTGGACCCAAATCCTAACTATGTACTGTCCTTAGAATAAGAGATTAAAACATCAGGCTTGTATGTGTGCCCAGAGGGACAACTATGTGAAAACAAAGCAGCTAGAAAGTGGCCATCTGTAAGCAAAGAAAGGCCTCAGGAAAAATCGACCCTGCCAATACCTTGAGGTTAGACTTTTAACCTCCAGAATTGTGAAAAAATAAATTTCTGTTCAAGCCACCTAGTCTGTGGCATTTTGTTATGGCAACTATAACAAATGAGAACAAATAGGTCTTTCCATTTACCAAAGAAATTTTTTATACTTTAAGAGGTAAAAATGGCCCTAAACCAGTTTGGCTCAGTGGATAGAGCGTCGGCCTGCAGACTGAAAGGTCCCAGGTTGGATTCTGGTCAAGGGCATGTATCATGGTTGGGGGCACATCCCCAGTAGGGGGTGCGCAGGAGGCAGCTGATCAATGTTTCTCTCTCCTCGATGTTTCTGACTCTCTGTCCCTCTCCCTTCTTCTCTGTAAAAAAATCAATAAAACATATATATTGTTTTGGAAAAAAAAGGAAAAATGACCTTATCAGGAATATTTGAGAAGAATATTATTCCTTGTTTCCTGTATGTAAACTCAACAGGGTGAAAATAAGATTACTGTGTTGTACTTTTCGAGTAATATTTTACTATTTTTATACACTGAGAGTTTACTCATTAAGGAGTGTTCACACTAAAAATGAAATGATCTATGAATAATATACAATGAATAATTTTAATTCTTAAATGAGTAAAACTCTGTGATGGTATATCTTATAACAATTTCTTCATGGCAAACATTCTTTAAAAATTATTTAAAGGATTCTAAAATCAGTTCTAAAGTTCAGTTTGGTATTGAAATTTTACTGTTTCCAGTAAAATAATGTTGACAGTAATAGATATTATCTATATTTCACAAACACTTTTCAGAATATCTGAGTACATAGGATCACTGTAGTCATACTTCAAAGGGCACTATGTCGTAAGGATAGAGAGTATAAAACTTACTGTTGTTTGCACAGTACCAAAACAATCATTCAGTTCAATGAAACTGCAAAGTGAATTATTAAACCAGCCCATTGAGTATCAAATGGAGGAAATACTCAGTTCAGTGTTTTTCTTATAGTTGTTTGTCATTGTATATACCCAACCTGTGCTTTATTAAATAAATACAAAGTAAAGAACAACCTTTTCTTTTATGATGGTCTCATTCTGCAAGACAGAAAAAGATGTTATTGACCTTAGGCTGCCCTACAGGTAACTTCTATTAAGTTAAAGCTTAAGACAAATCCAGGGATATATTCAGAGGCCACAGTGTCCCTGCCTTCCATGATTTTACAGGGCTTAATTATTTTTAAGAAAATATTATTGTTTAATTAGCTTCCAGGCAGCAGGTTAGGAATTTATATTTTCTTTAATGTGAGTCTTTGTGACCTTAGAGCTTCCTGGGTTATACTTTTGCAGATCTTTGTTCTGCCAGGATTCTTTTCTCTTTGTATAAGTTAAAAATAAAGATGATGGCACCATATTTAATTTACACACAAACATTTTATTTTATTTTTTAATAAATCTTTATTGTTCAGATTATTACAGTTGTTCCTCTTTGTCCCCCCCTCACAGATCCCCTCCGCCCAATTCCCACCCCACTCCCTGCCCTTACCCCCCGCCACTGTCTTCATCCATAGGTGTACGATTTTTGTCCAGTCTCTTCCCACACCCCCTACACCCCTTTTCCCCCAAGAATTATCAGTCCACTCCCTTTCTATGCCCCGGATTCTATTCTATTCACCAGTTTATTCTGTTCATCAAATTTTTTATTCACTTGGTTTTTATATTCACTTATTGATAGATATGTATTTGTTGTTACTTTGTTGTTCATCATTTTTATTTTTACCTTTTTCTTCTTCTTCCTCTTTTTAAAGAATACCCTTCAGCATTTCATATAATACTGGTTTGGCGGTGATGAACTCCTTTAGCTTTTTCTTGTCTGTGAAGCTCTTTATCTCACCTTCACTTCTACATGATAGTTTTCCTGGGTACAGTAATCTTGGTTGTAGAGTCTTGCTATTTATCACTTTGAATATTTCTTGCCACTTCCTTCTGTCCTGCATAGTTTCTGTTGAGAAATCAGCTGATAGTCATATGGATACTTCCTTGTAGGTAACCAACTGTTTTTCTCTTGCTGCTTTTAAGATTCTCTCTTTGTCTTTTGTCCTTGGCATTTTAATTATGATGTGTCTTGGTGTGGTCCTCTTTGGATTTCTTTTGTTTGGGGTTCTCTGTGCTTCCTGGACTTGTAAGTCATTATTTCTTCAAATAGGTTTTCACTATCTTGCTCTCTCTCTTCTTCTGGCACCCCTATAATTCTGATGTTGGTACACTTGAAGTTGTCCCAGAGGCTCCTTGCACTATCTTCATATTTTTGTATTCTTTTTCCCTTTTGCCTTTCTGGTTGGATTTTTTTTTTTTTTTTTTTTTTTTTTTTTTTTTTTTTTTT
>PVJC01018818.1:5101-31021 GCA_004026665.1 Murina feae | reverse complement strand
AAATTTCAGTAGGATTTTAATTGTGGAAAGACAGAAAAATACAGAGTCAAAATCAAACATTCCAGTTTCCTTAGCTGTGTTAGTTTAGTCAGGGTTCTCCAAAGAAACAGAACAAATAGAACATGTAGATATAGATATATAGATATAGATAATGATATATGTATATATATATATATATATATATATATATAATATAGATGGTATAGATAGATATAGATATAGATGATATAGATATAGAAAAGGGATATGGATATCTCTATAGATTCAGATAGGTAGATACCATCTGTCTGCCTGCCTATCTGTCTGTCTAGAGAGATTTCAAGGAATTGGCTCAAGCAATTCTGAAGACTGGCAAGTGCAAAATGTGCAAGCTAGAGATCCCGGAAGGAGTTTATTATGCAAAGTCTGAAGTCACCTATTGGGCAGAATTCTCTCTTCTTAGAGGGAGGGCAGTCTTTTTCTATTAAGCCCTTCAGCTAAGTGGACAAGGCCCACCCATATTATGGAGGGTATTCTGCTTTAGTCAAAGTCCTCTGGTTTAAGCGTTACTTTCATATAAAAAATACCCTCATAGAAACATTTATTATAATGTTTGATCAAATATCTGGGTAAGGTGGCATAGTCAAGTTGATACAAAATTTACCATCACATCCACCCAAGATAAATAAGGCCATGTGAAATATTTTAGTCTGTATGTGTGAAAGTGCTGTGTGACAATTTTTATTTTTGCTAGTATCTTGGGTGAGAAGGTAGTGAGTAGGAAGGTGATACTGTACTTGATCCTTGAGGTATAGATAAGAACTTGGCAGAAACCAGGAAGTTTAGAGGTTGTAATTGATGAGGGAACTACAGAATGCTAGGGTTCAAAATAAGAAAAATATACTACATATGAAAGTATCTATTTATATAAAAACCCTGGGTGTAACACCCATCACAACCAAGGCTCGACCAACTGGAAGGAAGTCAGTCCTGCAGGGGTCACCTTGGCAATGGCTGCGCCCTCCAGAGCTGTTTCCCATGAAGACAAGGTTTGAGGCAGGAACCCGCCCTTGGAGCATGAAGGCATGAGTCCTGGGTCGTCTTGGCAATGACTGCGCCTCCTGAGCTGTAAAAGCAAGGGACAGTTAATGGTTTTGTAGTCCATAGGATATTGTAAAATGGATTTTCCCACAAAAGACAATAGGGCATGTAAGTATTTAAAGGTCTCTTATTTATACTAATACTAGAGGCCCAGTGCTGTGCACTGGTAGGGCCCCTAATGGCTGCTGGTTGCCAGTTGGGGCCTCCCTCCCTTCCCCCAAACCCCTGGTCCAACTCCAGGATGAATTCCCAGTTGAGGGGAAATTTGCATACTACACTTTTATTATATAGGATTGGATGATGAATCAGATATATAGTAAATACATCTGAGGATTACTTTAAGCAAAGCTTTTCATCTCCAAGGGAGAGTCAGTAAAGATCCACTAATTCTTATAATATGTAAAATGATAATTACTTTGACCTAATATTTTATATTTCTTTCAAAAAGTTATCCCTCAGAAATTGCCAGAGTTTAGGACTTAATCTAGCACTCAAAAAATCAATAGAGTATAAAAGTGGGAATTTTTAAGTTTTCCTGTTTTAAAACTAGACAGAGTTTGGAGATTTGGGAGCATGTGTGTGCCTCTTAATCTAAGGATCCATATATTCCTGCAAAAAAAAATATGCCCTCAGTTAATTTGAGGTTATAGTCAGAGAGTTTCAAGAATTGGAGCTCACACCTGACTGGCATGGCTCGGTGGTTGAGCATTGGCCTATGAACCAGGAGGTCATGGTTCAATTCCCGGTCAGGGCATATGCCCAGGTTGCAGGCTTGATCTCCAGTGTGGGGCATGCAGGAGGCAACCAATCAATGATTTGCTGTCATCATTGATGTCTCTCTCTCTCCCTCTTCCTTCCTCTCTGAAATCAACAAAAATAAATTTTAAAAGAAGAATCTGAGGCTCACAATGAGATAGAAGGTACATCAAGATTAGGATATTGACAGGATCTAAATCATCCACTACCTGATGTACTATCTAGGATTTGCAGGGTTGGCTAAGAAATGACCAGTGAAGCTGGATGTTAGATTTGATGAGGATGAGAGCCGGGAGGCAAATTATGTTGACCAAATATCATCAGAACCTGCCTTTCTCATGTTGCTTGGAGGAGTCAAGCCAAATTCTAGGCTATAACAAGGTTTCAAACCATAGCTATGGCTTAGTAATCACCCAAAACCAGATTTTTAATAAAGTGAATATAGGAAATTGCATTGCCAATTTATATCCATGTCTTCTAAAATGTTACATGTCCAGTGCTTCAGAAATAAACAAATTGGTTCTTGGCATTCAATGAATCCATGTATAATTTAATAGGGATTAAAGCATGCTAAATTGGTTTCATAAAAACAGTGGATTGGGATATATATCTTATGACATATTTGAGAATTGCTAAGATAATATCCTTTTACCTCCAATTATTTCCTTAAAACAAAGAAATCCTATTATATCACCACAGCATAATTATTTAAATCAAGAAATTGTGATATAATACTATCGGCTAATCCACAGATCTGATTCAAATTTTGCCAATTGTCCCAATAATGTCTCTTAGAAAGAAAGAAAAATTCTCCTGGGTCCATTATCCAATGCAAGAACCACATTGCATTAAGTTGTTATATTTCTTTAGTCTTTCTTAATCTGAAACATTTCCTCAGATTTCTTTTCCTTTCATGATTGACATTTTGGGGGAGTACTGGGCTGTTATTTTGTAGACTGTTCCTCAATTTAAGTTGTTCTGCTGCTTCCTTACGATTAATTTTAGCTTATGCAGTTTTGACTGGAACACCACAGAAGTGATTTGTATGATGTACATTTTAGAAGAAGCAATTACTAGTAGGCTATTGTTTGGGGTTTTCAGGAAATGGTGCTAAATGATGGCCCCTCCTTGTTTTTGAAATTATAAAATAAAGATAAATAACATTGTGGAAATGTATTTCTACAATTTAGTTGCCTTGTAGTTTTCTAAGTAATTGGGGTTTTTCTCCCTTTAAATATCAGAGGCTTTTACTGTGCAGCTATATTTAACAGCACGGAGTTTTCTATCGACAGAGGTATTATGTTAGTCACACATTGAGAAAATTTAGGTCTACATAACACAATATGATACTCAAGTGAGTGAGTGCACGTTGTTAAAATTCTTAATGTGTTTCACATTCTTAAGAGAGTTACTCAATACCAATGAAAAATATAATAAAGATTAAAGAATTGAAAAGATTTATGTTCCTGTGTTAAGATGAAGGATAAAATGATCACAGTATTTCTATGCAAAAGGCATTTTAAGTACCTCTTACTTTTCAAAAGCAGTAGAGTGCAGGAATTAAACATAAATGGCTTTGGAGTCATATTGCCTGGGGAGAAATCTCAGATCTGTGGTATCCTACCTGGGAGACTATCTCACTAATCTCAGTTTGCCCATCCATAAAGAGGATGATAATAGCACTAAATTAATTGAATTATAGAGGATTAAATGGAATAGTGTAAGTAAATTTCTTGCAATGGTTTCTCCTGTACAGTCATCACATTCAGCTATAATGGAATAAATGAATAATTTCAAATCCAGGTTTCTCCACTTTTGTGATCTTGGCCAAGTACATTAATCTCTCTAAATTTCAAACTCCAATTTTGCAATGGAAATAATAATAATACCTACCTCATAGGATCATATGCAGAATAGTAGTTAATATATTATTATTATATTTCTTATTGAAGGGAGTTTTTAGGAGTGATATAGGCAGGTTTAGGAAATTTTAGAAATTAAGGGGTCCATGGAAAAAAGCACAGGGCTACAGAGCTGCAAAAGGTACATTTCCATAAGACAAGGGAGCTGGGAGTAGCAAAAGGTACACATTTACAGAATAAAGGGAAGGAAGCCCCTCATTCAAAGAGGGAGGAAGAAAAGCCCAGAGGGAACAGGAGAACAATAAGGGAGGATAAGGAGGGAACCTCACGTTCACGTGAGACTTGAGCTCAGGAGTTGCTGTAGTGAGTGACCAAATCAAAGGGGAATAGTGGCCAATCAGAGGGGATATTGAAGCACAGAAACCTGCAGCCTTTATAAACCCTAGGAAAAAGGGACTCCGTGGGACTCTTTCCCCCTCCCCACGTGGGAGTCTGTGCTTGTTTCTCAATAGATTTCCACCTTTGCTCTACCATCCTCAGCCCCTGGTTTCATTCTTTGACTCCACTGGACAAGAGCCCAGGAAGCCATCCTGCCCTGGGAACACCGCCCATTTCCAGCCCAAATTTCCTGTTTCGTTATTAATATCTTTATTAATAACATTAATGTAATACTATCTTAGAAACTTGGTGGAAAACAGTGTTTTGATAACAATTTTTAAATTTTAAGTGCTATTTAATATGAAAGAAAATACTGGGACATAAACTTCTAGGGAATATTTGCATCTCTTCCAAAATATAATTCCCAAAAATTTTTCTTTTTAAGTGAATACGAGTATCTCATAGGTATAACCTCAGGTCCATTTCATGGTTTGAACTATGTATAGGTGTGGAAATTGACATTTCATTATTATAGCTACCTATTGATATCAGAATGTACGCAATTTACTATTTTAAATGTGGTGAAATAGGAATCATAATGCCTTGGCAAAATATCAATGTGTTTGTGTGTGTGTGTGTGTGTGTATGTGTATTCTGTTGACCTTAAGCCTTCTAGTAGTTCATCTAACCAGAATTTTTCCAGGCTTGGTTAATGTTCCAGAACAGTGGCTGCTTACTTCACATTCTTGAATTGGACACCAGAATGTCCTCTGCCATTCTTAACTGGGGGGGGGAGGGGGGGTCACATATTACATCCAGGGGATGGTGTAATACATTGTGTTTTTTTTTCTATCCTATAGAATGATCCAGTGTGTGCAAGTTTCCCTCTCCCCTGCCTCCCACAGTGTGCTTAAATCTTGCCTTTGCCTACACATCAAGGCCAGGCCCCATTTTATGTTGGAGAATCACTAGACCTCAGGGTTCTTTAGCATTTTTTTTGTGTGACACGGATCCTTTTAGCAGCCTGGGGTTGATTTAATATTCATTTATCACCTTCATTTCAATGCAGGAATAATCTTTCTTATAATATCTACAGAAGTGGAACTCATTACTTTAGAAGACAGATTATTCCATTTTCTGAGCAGCTGAAATTGTTGGGAAAAGTCTATCTTACACAAAAGATAGGTCGATGACTATGCTATGAATTAGGTTTCAAACTTGGGCAAATCTTTTTCAGTTGTTTGGTTTTTTTTTTAAAGCTAGGAATATTTTCCTTAAATAATTCAAAGGGTAGTTTTAATAATAAAATGATAAATGATAAAATAAAAAAAATTATACAGTGAAAGTAAATAATACAATGATAAAATGTTCCTCAAATTAATAAAATATTAAATGCCATAAATTAAAAAATATTTAGAATGGTTCATAAATAATTGATTTTTCCCAGTTGTTGTACATTTTTTCTTTTTTTTCTATTTACTATTAGCAAATGTTTCATATTATTTATATAATTTGGTCAACATAGAAGGCCTCTGAGATAGGCAGAGCAGGGATGATTTTCCCGGTCTATATATAAAAGCCTAAGTGACCATTATGACTGGCCTATAGCTATGATGTGCACTGACCACCAGGTGGGCAGATGCTCAATGCACGAATTGCCCCTGGTGGTCAATGCGCTCTCACAGCCAACCTCCTGTGGCCGGCCAACTTCCCACAGTCCCGCCCTCAGGCAGCCGGCCAACCTCCCGTGCTCCCTCCCCCTGGTTGGCCAGCCAGCCAAGTTTGGGACTGGGCAAGACGCAAGACGGCCCAAATCGCCAGCCAGGCCAAGGGACCCCACCTATGCATGAATTCGTGTACCAGGCCTCTAGAATATAAATAAGAAATTGAGCCATGAGATGCTGAATAACTTACCAGGCTCCCATAACTGTTACTCTCATAACAAAGACATGTCGCCTGACTCTTGGACCATTATTCTTCTCAGCATACCACCTCTTGTTCAATGTGACTTCAAATCTAACAACCATCAAGTCAATTCCAGAAATCAATCAGGATATGCATTTCAGTATTGAGAGCAATCAGTTCTTGGCCTAGAAACTGACCTGGACTTGTTTAACTTGAGTTTCACGTTCCCCAGAGGATCAGGCATAAGCTGGTAGTCAGACATCCCTCTGGCAGCCCAGGAGCCCTTGGGGGATGTCCACTTGCCAGTGGGGAGCAGGCCTAAGCTGCAGTCGGACATCCTTAGCACTGCTGAGGAGGCGGGAGAGACTCCCACCACCACCACTGTACTGGCAGCCATCAGCCTGGCTTGTGGCTGAGCAGAGCTCCCCCTGCAGGAGCGCACTGACCACCAGGGGGCAGCTCCCACATTGAGCATTTGCCCCCTGGTGGTCAGTATTTGTCATAGTGACCAGTCATTCCCTGTCATTCTGCTGTTAGGGTCAATTTGCACATTATCCTTTTATTATATAGGATAGAGGCCTGGTACATGGATGGGGGCCAGCTGGTTTGCCCTGAAGGGTGTTCCGGATCAGGGTGGGGGTCCTACTGGGGTGCCTGGACAGCCTAGGTGAGGGACTAAGGACCATTTTTAGGCTGGCCACATCCCCTTCAGGGTGGGGGTCCCTGCTGGGGTGCCTGGCCAGCCTGGGTGAGGAGCTGATGGCTGTTTGCACACTGGCCACATCTCCTTCAGAGTGGGGCTTCCCGCTGGGGTGCCTGTCCAGCCTGGGTGAGGGGCTGCTGGCTGTTTGCAAGCTGGCCATGGCCCCCAGCAACCCAAGCTCCTAGCAAGGCTGGCTGTAAGCAGGTATCTGGGATTTATTTATCTTCTATAATTGAAAATTTGTTACCTTGAGCAGAGGCGACAGCAGGCCAGGACAGGCTGGAAGCTTGGCTTCCTCCATTGCCAGGGCAACCAAGCCTTCTGCTAGTTCCAGCTCCATGGTTGCTGGCGACCATCTTGGTTGGGTTAATTTGCATATAGTCACTCTGATTGGGCGTGACTTGGGGCATAGCAGAGGTGCAGTCAATTTGCTTGCTTCTCTTTTTATTAGATTAGATGATGTGGAGCATCTTTTTTTTTAAACAATATGTCTTATTTTTTAAAAATATATTTTCTTGATTTTTTTACAGAGAGGAAGAGAAAGAGATAGACAGAAACATCGATGATAGAAACATCAATCAGCTGCCTCCTGCACACCTACTGGGGATGTGCCCGCAACCAAGGTACATGCCCTTGACCGAAATCCAACCTGGGACCCTTGAGTCCGCAGGCAGACGCTCTATCCACAGAGCCAAACTAGTCAGGGCTGGAGCATCTTTTCACATGCTTAGTTGCCATCTGTATATATTATTTGGTGAAATTTCTGTTAATTAAGATTTTGGCCCATTTTGTTATCAGGTTGTTTTTTTACTTATTGCTGAGTTCTAAAAGTTCTTTGTATCAGATGTGGCTTTTGTAACTATTTTCTCCTGGTCTGTGGCTGTTTTTTCTATTTTCTTGATATTGTAAGTCTGGAATAAGGTACAAGATTTTTTACTTCCAGCAAGTTTTGAGGTGATGCTGGTGTTGCTGGTCCAGGGACTAAGGGTACAGATTTTTTAAAAGGCCAATCTTTGGGCTCAAATATCTGTCCAGCTATGTATTACTTGTGAGAATTCTGGCAAGTTATTTTGCTTCTTTAACTTAAGGGGTTTTTTTGTTTTGTTTTTGGCTTTAGAGTATTTTACAGGGTTATTTTAAAAGATCATGGATGTGAACACTTTCTGCTTAATTAAAATATGTACATATCCTGTTTTCTTTAAAAAATATATTTTTTATTGATTTTAGAGAGGGAGGGAGAGGGAGAGAAAGATGGAAACATCAACGATGAGAAAGAATCATTGATCCGCTGCCTCCTGCACGCCCCACACTGGAGATTGAGCCCACCACCCAAGCATGGGCCCTGACTGGGAATTAAACCTCAACCTCCTAGTTCATATGTCAATGCTCAAGCACTGAGCCATGCCAGCCAGGCCATATCCTGTTTTCTAAAGGACACTCAACACATTTTGAAAGCCTTCACTTTCCCCTTGCAAAGAAAGTACTATTGCTCTCAAAAGAGGGGAAAGGAGAGCAGTGGAGTGGAGCCGTATTCAGTGTGTTAGCAGAAATGGGAAGCTCCCAGGTCCTACATTAAGTGGTATGGAAGGCTTGCACTCTCATTTACATGACGTGGGAGGAGAGGAAAGCTGGGAAGCGTTAAGGTCCTTGTATTAAAACTGGATAGCAGCTGGAGCCTTAGCTGCAGCTTAAGATCTTGATGGCTTTAGGCTAATGGGTACCAATTATAATAATTGGTACTTTCTTCTGCTTATAAATGATCATAAAATGTATTAGTAGTAGGTTTTTAAAAATTCTATTTGATTTGTGATGGATGATAAATGCTGATTTTATAATTTTTTTTTTTTATGGAAAAGCTGTATGTTTCTGCTCAGTGATATATCTGGGGAAATATCTCCCTTTATGAAGTTTTCCCTTTTTTGTTAGATAAATGTGATTTACTTTTATTTTGTAAATATGATATTTCAAAGATTATATGAAAGTCTTGAAATACCCCAAATCCTCATTATTCTGTCAACTATTTGAAAATGTTGCAATTTGTATTGGTATAGTTTCTTCCAATTGACCATCATCAGTGATTCAGTTTGTAAGTATTGTTACTCAGTGAAATCTTATTAGTAGTTATGCCCTAAAAGTGTAGATCCTGTTTCATTTTAAACTGAAGTTATTCTAAAAACTCAGTGCCCTTTTGTTCTAGTAAATTGAAATATGCTTGTGGAGTATCATTCAATACGTTATACAGAATTCAAACTTGGCAAGTTTTATTTTACCAATTCCATGATCCAATAAACAATGGAAGTATTTCTAGAAATTTTCTTTCTGCTTCTAGTACTTCTTGGTGCCATACCAAGAACCTCTTTACTTGGCTATTGCTGCTGTTCTGAAGCTGCTGTGAATTTTGACTGCTAACATTCATAACTGGCCCCTCTCCAGAGAATTGCCCTCATCTTGTCACCACCATTCCCAGGAGCAGTCATTGGCCAATGATGGACATATAAACGGCAGTATGGCAGTACCTACTCTGTAGTGCAATTCATGCTCCAGAACTCCCTGTAGGGTCAGACTCAATCTAGACTCCAGGTTAGACTAGATTCTTGCTTGACTTTTTTTTTTTTGTCCTGCTATATCTGCTTCCTTCACTTCCTTTATCCTGGGAATACTCCCTCAATAAATTATTTGTTTAAGAATCCTTCTCTCAGTCTCTGCCTTTAGGGAAACCAACACAACACTCCTGATATTTGATATTAAATTATTCCTCACTTGAGTTTGGTGTTTATCTCCCAATGGTTTATTGCAAAGAAGAAGACATTTAATTACTATGCCTCTATTACCTACCTAGGATAAGGATACCAGTACATTAGAATTGATACATCACAGTGTCTGGTGCAGGAATTTGAATCATTTTGGCTTTCCCATCATTAATTTACAAAAATGGTTCAGAATGGTGAGCTTGAAGATTACCTTTTAGGTCTGGATCCAGGTTAGAGAGTGAGAATAAGGAAAGTAAAGCAACCAACTGCTGTCATAGTGGTGGGGGCCAAGATAGTTGTAGGTTCAAAGCAATAAAAGTATGACCCGGTAATCCAATAGCCAGCAGCTGAGAAACACAACTTCAGATCACTAGAGAGTAATACTACAGAGATCCTGTCTCCCAACAGACAGAATCAAATTGATCTGAATGTCTAGTTGTTTATTTTTTTATTAAAAATAAGACAAAACAAAAATAGATTCACAGAAAGAGAGATCAAACTGACAGTTGCCAGAGGGGACAGAGTGGGGGATGGGTGAAAAAAGTGAAGGGAAATCTATACTAATGAAAGCCTAATATGCTAATTAGACTGGGAGACTTTCCAGACGACCTTCTGGACAAAGCCATGGTAGTGGAGCTGAGGAAGAGGTGGTCAGGGGCCATCAGGCCTGCAGGGGAGAGCATTTGGAGGCGATCAGGCCATCTGGGAAGGGAAGTTGGGGGCGAGCAGGCCAGCAGGGGAGGCAGGTGGAGGCAATCGGGCTAGCAGGCAAAGTGGTTAGGGGTGATCAGGCAGACAGGCAGGCAGGTGAGTGGTTAGGAGCCAGTGGTCTCAGATTGCTAGAGGGATGTCTGACTGCTGGGTTAGGCCCAATCCCCTAACCGGTCCCAGGTTGGAGAGGGTGCAGGCCAGACTGAGGGCACCCCCTTCCCCAGTGCACAAATTTTGTGCACTGGGCCACTAGTATAGTTCATAATATTGTGATAAGTTGCATAATGACAGATGTTTACTAGATTTACTGTGGTGACCACATCAGAAGATATCCAAAAGTCAAATCACTATATTGTACACCTGAAACTAATATTGTAGGTTAATTGCACTTACTGTTATTTTTTAATTTTAAATAAGTCATGAGCCTGGCGAGCATGGCTCACTGGTTGAGAATTGACCTATGAATCAGGAGGTCACATTTGATTCCTGGTCATGACACATGCCTGGGTTGCAGGCTCCATTCCCAGTGTGGAGTGGGCAGGAGGCAGCTGATCAATGATTCTCTCTCATCATTTATGTTTTTATCTCTCTCTCCCTCTCCTTTCCTCTCTCTGAAATCAATATATATATATATATATATATATATATATATATATATATAGATATATAGATATAGATATAGATATAGATATAGATATAGATATAGATATAGATATAGATAAATAAATCATGAAAGAGAAAGCAGACACTTTGCTGCAATCATATATGTTCCCCTTTTAAACTTAATCTCTGGAGAAACCAAGATGGAGGCATAGGTAAACACCTGAAATTGCTGCCTTGCACAACCAGTTAAAAATACAATGAAAAGAAAAAATGGACACCACCCAGAACACAGGAAGGCTGGCTGAGTGTAAATTCTACAACTAGAAGGGAAGGGAAAAGCACACTGAGACTCAGAGGAGGTGCAGAAGTAAAGTGCAGAGGTACGGAGGCGCACGCAGAAAGGGCTGGCAACTGAGGACACGGTTGTCTTTTTCAATCGAGAGGGAGACACAGCTCCCAATAGCTCTGAACTCTAGTTCCAGGCAAGTTTCTGGGGATCCAGACTCATACAGGGACTAACTGCACTGTCTGGCATCAGGAAGAACTCCAGAGTGGCTTTTTCTCAGAGGTGTTTGCAGCGATTACCTCGGGACACTGAGACTTGGGGCCTCCTAGAGCTGGGCTGAGGATCAGCCATAGCTGTTTGCTCCGCCCTGTTGATTCCCTGAGACCCCACCCCACCCAACCTGCACACAGAGGCTTTTGCATATGAAAGGCCTGGACCTTTGCAATCTACAGTTACCTAACAAACTGCTGCTGGGTCAGAGGGACCTAGAACATCCAAAAGAAAGCCCAAGACCCCATAGCAGCCTGCATTGCTTCACAGCTGGGCTTAATCTGGGAACCTCCAAAAACCACAAACAAAGAAGAGGAATCTGAAGATCTCTCCCTAGCTCCTGCTGGGTAGCCTCAGGCAGAGGCTAAATTAGCACCTCCTTAGAGATCCAAGAACCAGTATACCCAGTGGTCACAGTGGGACTATCCAGATTATAACTCCTCATATTCATAAGGGACACACTCAGGGGGCAGACTCAGTGAGCACCAAAGCCCCACTGAAGAAAGTCTTGCCCCATAAGGGTGTATCCAACACAGAAGTTCTCCCACCGTAGACATAGCTGATTCTCACAGCAAAGTGGCCAGAAGGTCAATTCCTCCCAGTGATACCTACAACAATCAAGGTTTAACTACAACAAGACTGTGTACAAAGCCTCCAAAGGGGTGCACCAAGAGTGTCCACCTCAGGTAATTGAGGAGGATGAGCCACTGGGCCCTATAGGACACCTAGTGTAGAAAGCTACCCTATCAACACAGGGAAGCAGCCAAAATCCGGAGACAAAGAGACAGATCACAAATGACAGAAATGGAGGAAAGCAAACTACTGGATATAGAGTTCAAAATCATGGTTTTAAGGTTTTTCAAGAATTTTCTAGAAACAGCCAATAAACTTAGTGAGACCCTCAATAAATCTAGTGAGACCCTTGAGGATATGAAAAAGGACCAACTAGAAATTAAGCATACACTGACTGAAATAAAGAATATTATACAGAGGTCCAACACCAGACTAGAGGATCATAAGAATCAAGTCAAAAATTTGAAATATGAAGAAGCAAAAAACACCCAACTGGAAAAGCAAAAAGAAAAAAGAATACAAAAATATGAAGATAGTGTAAGGAGCTTCTGGAACAACTTTAAGTGTACCAACATCAGAATTATAGGGGTGCCAGAAGAAGAGAGGGAGCAAGATATTAAAAACCTATTTGAAGAAATAATGACAGAAAACTTCCCCTACCTGGTGAAAGAAATAGACTTACAAGTTCAGGAAGCACAGAAAATCCAAACAAAAGGAATCCAAAGAGGACCACACCAAGACACATCATAATTAAAATGCCAAGGGCAAAACACAAAGAGAGAATCTTAAAAGCAGCAAGAGAAAAGCAGTTAGTTACCTACAAGGGAATACCCATACGATTGTCAGCTGATTTCTCAACAGAAACTATGCAGGCCAGAAGGGAGTGGCAAGAAATATTCAAAGTGATGAATAGCAAGAACCTACAGCCAAGATTACTTTACCCAGCAAAGCTATCATTCAGAATTGAAGATCAGAGAAAGAGCTTCACAGATAAGAAAAAGCTAAAGGAGTTCATCACCAGCAAACCAGTATTATATGAAATGTTGAAAGATATCCTTTAGGAAGAGGAGGAAGAAGAAAAAGGTAAAGATAAAAATTATGAAAAACAAAGTGACAACAAATACATATCTATCAACAAGTGAATATAAAAATCAAGTGAATAAAAAATGTGATGAACAGAATAAACTGGTGAATAGAATAGAATCATGGCATAGAAAGGGAATGGACTGACAATTCTTAGGGGGAGGAGTATGGGGTGCAGGAAGAGACTGAAGAGATATCGTACACCTATGGATGAGGACAGTGGCAGGGGGTGTAAGGGAAGAGGATGGGGTGGGAACCGAGTGGAGGGGAGCTATGGGGGGAAAATGAGGAACCACTGTAATAATCTGAACAATAAAGATTTAGTTAAAAAATGTTATCTCTGGTAAAGGGGGAGAAAATGGGAGATATCTACAGTACTATCAACAATAAAAATATATTTTAAAACAATTTAATCTTCATGTTACTGTGTCATTCTAGTGCCTTCCTTTCTGCTAGTGATTATGTAATTAATTTCTCAAGGATGGAGAAGTAACTGAAAAATAATTTTCATTTGTAACTAGGTGAACCCAGCCACGTGTTGCTGTGGCTCAGTCTGGTTAAATGGAAAAGAAAGAAAAGAGAAAGTGCACGTTTCTAATATGTTTAATTGCACAATGCTTGTGGGTATACAATGTGCCCTCCCGGGTGGCTGCCCCTGGCATGCTGCTGCCCCCACACTACCTGGATGGTCTGGCCTTGCACATGTGCACCTCTGCAGCCTGGGCCCCCCAGCACCAGCCTGCACCCCTGCTCCCCACAGGCAGCAGGGGCCCTCGCTGAGCCACCCAAAAGCTGGAGGAAAAAGGAGCCTAGGAAGATCCCCCACCCTCACCTGCCACACTCCCTGTGAGCCCTTGGCTGCCAGCGTGAGGGGGACCACGGCAACCACCCATGCCCGGAGCCCTTGCCCAGCCCTGGCCCGAGGACCAGCCCCACGCTGGTTATTTAGCAACATGATAATTGGCATGCTGATTGAATTCCACCCCTGGCAGATTGAGTAAATTCCAAAATCCTGTTGGATAATAAACTGCTTCATCTGCTTCCACAACAGTGTTGATGGACTTGTATGTGACTGCCTGGCTTTGAATTTTAGACTGAATAATATTGTTAAGTTCGTAGCGTGTGTTGCTTTTACCTCCAACACATGGTGCTGTTTTTCAAAAAAGGCATGTTTTTACCTGTCACAAGTCTGACATCTATATAATGTAGGTATCTAAAAACACTCGAGTGTTCGAATGCAATGTTGTGTCAAAATTTCAAATCAATCAGTGAAGAACTTTCAGAGATTTGAGATTTTGAAGAAATGAACATTTACATTTTTTATGTAGATGCTGGTAAACTCCCCTCCCTGCCTCAACTTCTCAAATGGGTTTATCTATTTTCTAATTATGTTTATTTTAGTAACATCCTAAATAATAAAAGCCTAATATGCTAAGTGTCTGGTTGTCAGGTCGTTTATTCAACCAATCAAAGTATAATATGCTAATGATATGCTAAGGCCACTCAACGGCTTGCTATAACATGTGGTGACAACCAGGAGTCAGATGCTCTTACTGCTAGGTAAGCTTACTGCTGGGGTATGGCTGATCCTGACTGAGATGGGCCAGACATGCCCTGGAGCCCTCCTGTGGTCCCTCCCTGGCTGGCCAACCTCCTGTGTCCCTCCTCAGCCCTGATCATGCACTGGTGGGATCCTAGGCCTGGCCTATGCCCTCTTGCAATCCAGGACCCCTCAGGGGATGTCAGAGAGACAGTTTTGGCCCAATCCCACAAGCATAAAAGGCTAATATGCAAATCAACCAAATGGCAGAACTATCGGTCACTATGACACGCACTGACCACCAGGGGTAGGCACTCAATGTAGGAGCTGCCCCCTGGTGGTCAGTGTGCTCCCACAGGGAGAGTGCCGCTCAGCCAGAAACCAGACTTATGCGTAGGGCATGCCATAGGCAGTCAATCTATAATTCTCTCTCATCATTGATGTTTCTATCTCTCTCTTTCTCTCCCTTCCTTGCTGAAATCAATAAAAATATATTTATCCCTAACAGCTTTGGCTCAGTGGATAGAGCATTGGCCTGCAGACTGAAGGGTTCCAGGTTTGATTCTGGTCAAGGATACATACCTTGGTTTCAGGCACATCCCCATTAGGGAGTGTGCAGGAGACAGCTGATTGATGATTCTCTCTCATCAATATTTCTAAGTCTCTATCCCTCTCCCTTCCTCTCTGTAAAAATCAAACACTCCAACAAGAAATAACATGACCACCCTATTCAGACTTTGAGCTTCCTCTCCCAGTATTTTTTGACATAAACATCCACTGTATTTGTAGCTTATCTTCCTCAGATGTTACTTATTAACTGTGCTCTCTCTACTCTCTCTCTCCTCTCAGCATTTTGTTCTGTTCAGCTTTGGAATTACATTTTCCCTTTTGATGGGGCACTTCTGCACCTTGCTTCCTGATGATTACTATATCTCGGTAGAATCTTGTGATTAGTCATATTTTTAGCCCACTTAGGCCAGAAATTCTGCATGGGCATAACCTTGCACTACAGACTTCCTCCTTCTTCAAACAAATATCCTATTAATTGAGAAAAAAAAGTTAAGTGAAAAATTACTCATATGAAATCACCAAAGTTCTGCATAATAAGTACATCCTGAATTATCCTTTATTGAATATTCTGATTTTAAAATAAGATAATTTGTTCTCACAGGGTTTTTTTTCTTCAGTTTACTTGTAAGGAATAATACAAATTCCCCTTCTCAGAAAACCCTTGATTTTATAGACAAGGAGTCAGAGGTTTAGAAATGTTAGTATTTTGTATTCACCCTTGTTATTTGTAAATATGATTCTTCAATTTTATAGTATTTATATAGAATTATATTGCATAGTGTTCCTTTAATATTGTGATTCATATATTATTTCAATTATTTTATTGCTGGTGTACATTTGAGTTGTTTTCAGGTTTTGGTCTAAAAACAATGCTGCTGCCCTAGCCGGCTTGGCTCAGTGAATAGAGTGTTGACCAGTGGATTCAAGGGTCCCAAGTTTGATTCCAGTCAAGGACATATGCCCTAGTTATGACAGGCTTGATCCCCAGTAGGAAGCATGCAGGAGGCAGCCAATCAATTATTTTATCTCATCATTGATGTTTCTCTCTTTCCCTTCCTTTCCTGTCTTAAATCAATAACAATATATTAAAAAATAAAATAAAATAAAGACAACGCTGCTAAGACTATATTTTATTAAACTAAGGAAATTTTCTTCTATTCTTTTGAAATTATTTTTAAATGAAAAATTGATATTATACTTTATCAAACATGTTTTCCTCACCTATTTAGCTCTTAATATATTATATTTTTAATTCTTCAAGTTCAATATGAATATTTTTAGATCTGTTTGTTCCTTTTCACATTTCCTTATTTTCCTGATATTTAATCACTTCTTTTATTTTTAAAACTACCATTGTATTTATTTTTCTAGTCTTTTTCTAACAATTCAAATATATGGAGTATCTGTAGGTTTGATTTAATTGTCTGATGCTTTTGCTGGTTCTCATATATAATACTTTATTTGCTTTTGTATTTTGTATATTTTTAATTTGAGTTCATAGTTCTAGAAAATTTGCCACAGAGAATCCTTTGAAATCTAGGTTTTGGATGAGTGTCTCAAAAGAGTATTTTCATATTCTTCTGCAAGCTATCAAGGGGTTTTACCAATTCTGGACACTTTGAACTAAATTCTTAGCTAGAGATTTTTCAGCCTACTCATGTAGTGGGAAATCAGGTTATAAATGCATCTAAGGGCTAGATTTCAGCTACAAATTTCCAAGCAGGACTTAATTTTCTTCCCCTGCATTCAGTGCCAAAGTTCAATTGGACTTTTTTAGCATTATTCTGTAGGCAGGAGATGAGGCTAACTTGCTTCTAGTATATTTTTTATTTTGAAGGTATAACTCTATGATGGGGTATTTCTTAATAGACACCCTAACTTGGCTTTGCCCATTCTCCTCTGTGTTGTGATAGGGCCTGAAAAGCAAAGTTCAAGTTCACCTTTTTGTCAAGTGTTATCAGGTTGGAGGCTATCCCTCAACGTGTTTTTCCTCTGGGTTTTAGTTTACATTTATTTTATTGGCCCCTGAGTGTTTCTTTACCAATTTTTCAATGCTTGGATGCTGTTAAAATATTTTTAAATATTTTGTCCCGAATTTTTCTTGCCCTATTTTTTCCATCAACAGAGTTGTTCAGGTTACTTAGTCTGCTAAAATGCCAGAAGCAATAGCTTAAACTTTATGATTTCTGACCTATCTTTCAACTTTGTGGTTGATGCTGTATTCACTATATTAAAGATTTGTGGTTGGTAAGGGCTATATTTCTAAAAAGAAAAAACTTGTGAAAGCAAGCCATATAATTGTCCACTCATGAGAGGTTTTTGAGCCACATGTTCCCATAGCTTATGTATCAGTGTCCTTGCCTTAGGCTACTCCATTTAACACATAGGGGATTCTTATTAAAAATTGATATTAAAGTTTGTCAGTTAAATGGTAAATTCAGTTTAACTAAAACTCCATTCTCTAACCATTTCCTAAAATGCAATAACAATGCCTTGATAATGGTTGAACCTTGTTTCTTTTAATAGAAGATAACCTTGTAAAATAATGTTATAATTTATATGGTATAACATTAAAGTTTTAAAATTATAAGCCTCTTAGCCCAGCCAGCATGACTCAGTGGTTGAGCATCAACCTATGAACCAGGAGGTCAAGGTTTGATTCCCAGTCAGGGCATATGCTGGGGTTGCAGCCTCAGTCCCCAGTGTGGGGCGTGCAGGAAGCAGCCAGTAAGTGATTCCCTCTCATCATTGATGTTTTGTATCTCTTTCCCTGTCCCTTCCTCTCTGAAATCAATAAAAATACTAAAAATAAAAAATATAAACCTCTTAGAAATTAAATGCTTCTTTTTCTGTTAAATATACATTATTTCTTGACAAGAAAGTAGATACTGTATGTTCTTTTTAATTACATATGTGTGTATTCTTAAATCATATTCTTAGTTTACTGTAATTATTCTTGCAATGATGTGAGAATTTCATGAGTACATGTATGTGAAAGTTTTTGGCATATCATAAAGCAATACAGTGTTACCAAATTCAATGTTAGTTCCTCTGAATTCTTGTAGCACTTTAAAAGTTCGTATGTGGATATAAGTTTATTTTTCTTTCTAAATTATAAGCTTAATGATGGAAGAATCTCTGCCTTAATCAAAGGAAATCTTTAGAACTTAGCACCATGCCTGGCACATAGTAAACATTCAATTACAAAGAACATTTCTTTAATTGAAAATAAATTATAAATACTTTTAATGAAATGTTTTTGATACCTCTTATGTTATAAAAACTTTCATTTTTAAGGGATATTTATTTAGACCAGTGAATTTTCATGCTTCTACTTCTATAGGAAAATAATGGGCCTTTGTGGGGATAAAGGGGAATTTTGAGATAATTTCCCCATGTGTGAAACGGGAGAGCTTGAGTGAATAAGGGGAGATCCGGTGAGATTTGATATTAAATGAAGAATAGACTTTTAAGTTCCACACTGTAAGTGCTAACATGGTCATGTTGTAGCCTAGAAAATGCATACTGAAAAATATCCAGGCAAATGTATGTAAATGTGCAAAATTTGCAAACATGCAAGTTTTCTTTTGCAATACTTATCTAATCCACTTTAAGAAAACAGGACTATACAAGGCCCTACCTCTTTAAATAGTCCTATTTGAATTGCTTTTCAAAGGTGTAACCCATTACTTTATTCCCTTCTCTTTACATCAAAAAAGACTTGCTTTGGGTATGATCAATTTGGAGGTATTTTTTCTAATTTCCAAGGTCACAACTGGAGAGCCCAATAAAATTAGCCATGAAATTGTGCTAATATATTTATGGAGGAGGAATTCTAGCCAGTTCAGTTTATTATGTTATTCTAAATTATTTAAATACTAGAGGCCCAGTGCATGAAATCCATGCGCTCAGGGTTGGGGGGGGAGTGGGTGCTCAGCCCTGCCTGAGCCCTCTTGAAGTACGGGAGCCCTTGGGGGATGTCTGGCTGAGGGCTTAGCACTGCCGTGGAGGTGGGAGAGGCTCCTGCCACTGCTGCTGTGCTCACCAGCCTTGAGCCCAGCTTCCTGCACTGACCACCAGGGGGCAGCACCTACATCAAGCATCTGCCCCTGGTGGTCAGTGCATGTCATAGCGACCGGTCATTCCTCCATTTGGTCGATTTGTATATTAGCCTTTTATTACATAGGATTATGAAATTCAGTATCCTTGTGATGTTTCAGCACAAAAGTGAATTTATTATTAGACATTTCAAGCATCTAATCTAATAAAAGAGTAATATGCAAACTAACCATCACTCTGAGACACCTAAGCCATGCCCACCAGTCAAGCCATGCCCACCAGCCAATCAGAGCAATGGTATGCAAATTAACCCAGCAATGGAGTTGAAACTGCCTGCTTAGGCTGGCCGGGCTTCTGCTCAAGGCAATAATGTTTCAATTATAGAAGATAAATAAACCCCAGAAACCTGATTCCAACCAGCCTTGCTGGGACATTGGGTCAATGGGAGCTGTGGGCAGCCTGAAAATGGCCCTCAGTCCCTCACCCAGGCTGGCCACACTCCCATGGGGTGAGGGTCCCCACTGGGGGGCTTGGCCAGCTTTCAAATAGCCATCAGCCCTTCACCCAGGCTGGCCAGGCACACCAGCAGGTGGACATCTCCTGAGGGATCACAGACTGTGAGAGGGCACAGGCCGGACTGAGGGACCCCCCTGAGTGCACAAATTTTTGTGCACCGGCCCCTAATAATTTCAATAAGGGTAGTACCTAATACCTTATAGTAAGCAGATATATTGAGGTCAGCAGATTGTAAAAATCTTCAATTTGTAGCTTTCCATCAGGCATTTGGATATGTGGAGGATGTCTAGGTGAGCACCAATTGTAAATATAGCTAGTTTACACATTGCTTATGTATCTTTCATTTCTTTAAACATTCACTAACTAGAATAGCACTATGAACAATATTAGTGCTTAATGAATGGTTGATTACATACTAAATAATTGAGAATTGAATGTATTGCAAAATTACTATTTTACTTGTGGATATGAAAGAAGAGCCTCATTTTAATCTTTCCATTACAAGTATTTCTTCACTTAGAAGGCATATCTTTTTAATATTTAGTTTGAATTTATGAGTGTTGTCAAATGCCTTTCCATTCACATTTTGTTAACTAGAAACATTGCTTTTTAAGATTGTCTCCACTTTTTACAGTTGTACATTAAAAGAAAAAAATGAAAGCAAATGTTAAATGTAAGGACACATGATAAATATTCCCGCAGAGATAACATTTAGTTGTCAACTTAGAGTGTGAAGTGAGTGGATGGAAATCAAAATGCACTCACAAGAGGTAGTCTTTTGAGACTCCTATTGATGTCTGTATTTACTCATAAGGAGTGCACAGGTTATCTGTGTGAACTATTGTGTGGCTGTAGATCCCGGAATTTTCTTCTTTTGCTACCAAACTCCCTTTAGGCAGTGAATCAAGAGAGTATAAACGGAAATACCTACAGATAAGGGGTTTTGAGTACTTATAAATAATTCATCCATCCCTCCTGGCATTTAAATGACTGTAAAAAGTTACTGATCTATGGGCATGTCATGCTTTTCCTTTTCATATCAGTTTCTTGGGTTTGACTTCGTTTCCTTTTTCTACTTGTACTTTTGAAGAACAGACAAAATTATTATTTTAATATACTTTCTGTTTTCACAAACCATGTTTGGTAACAAATCATTTAGAATTTTATGATGTTAAAGAGATCAATCACATAAGGACAGAACTCACTATAGCACGATTTGATTGGAAACTGCGTATGTTGTGGATCTTTTACAGCATATCCAGAGTTTACACATTAGCAACATTTAATTTAAACATGTTGTGATCAGAAATTCTTAACTGTACTTCTCTTTTCCCTGTTGTCCCTTGCATTTGGCTTCCCCCAAAATTCAGACATGACTTGAAAGAAATTGATATCATGACTTTATGAAAACAAATAAGACTAGGGATGGCAAAAGGATAGCACAAATCCAACTATCAACCTCCACATCCACTGATTAAACGATGTACTTTTCACTTCCTCCTCATCAAAATGTAGAACCTTAATACAGCACTCTGGAAAGACACTAGCTGTCCAACACAGGTAGGAAAATGTTTAACATTATTTGTAACCACTAATTGGAAAAAAATTGGAAAAAAAGATGCAGTTCAATTTATTTCACATTTTATAGATATGGTTGTATTATTAAGAGGTGTATATTCAACATGAAGACTGAAGCAATGTATGGATTCATTGATGATTAATTAATTAATTCTTCATTTACAGAGTTCTGAATATACATCAAACATTGAACTGTAGCCTAAATATATAAAGATAAATGAAGACAAGACCCTAGCCCTCAGTCTGTTAGAGAGTCATACAAATAAACCATTTTAGTATCAAGTACTAAACCATAAAAATAGTGTGGAAAATGCTACAGGCACAGAGAAAATAATATAAGAACTGTTATTGCCTTGGGCACCTAAAGAAGACTTTTACTGAGGAAATAACATTTGAATCGGTTTTGAAAGATGACTAGGAAAGTGGGTTTGGGGAGATGAGCAAGAACAATGCCACTCCAAGAAGAAATCATGATAAGACAAAAGGAAGATTATAATGAGGTACATACAACTTGATTAAAGAAAGATGAAACATTTGGTGAGGATGGACAGCAGAAAAGGAGAAAATTTTAATTCTAAGATGTAAAGGGCCTTGTATATCAAGTTAAGGAATTTGAGTTTCTGGCATGGGTGTGAAGAAAAAGGAATCCTTGTGCACTGTTGGCGGGATTGGAAATTAGTACAGACACTGTGGAAAGCAATATGGAAGTTCCTCAAAAAATAAGAAAAAATAGAACTACAATATGATATAGCAATTCCATAGTTGGGAATATGTCCAAAGGAAACACACTGACTTGAAAAGATAAATGCACCCTCATGTTCATAGCAGCATTATCTACAATAGCCAAGACATGGAAACAACCTAAGTATTCACAGATGGTTGAATAGGTAAAGAAATGGTTGTGTATATACAATGGAATATTATTCAGCTATAAGGAATGAGGAAATCCTATCATTTGTAACAACATGAATGGACCTTGAAAGCATTATACTAAGTGAAATAGGTCAGACAGACCAAGATGACAGATACTGTATCATCTCATTTATATATGGAATCTAAAAAGAAACAAACACAAAACTCATAGAACTAGAGATCAGATTTGTGGTTACCAAAACTGGATGTTGCTGGAAAGGGCACTTGGAGGAGGGTGATTAAAAGGTACAAACTTCAAATCCTATATAATAAAAGGCTAATATGCCAATTGACCAAATGTCAGAACCACCAGCCGCTATGACATGCACTGACCACCAAGGGGCAGATGTTCAATGCAGGAGCTGCCCCCAGGTGGTCAGTGCGATCCCATAGGGGGAGCGCTGCTCAGCCAGAAGCTGGGCTCACAGCTTGTGAACTCAGCAGCAGTGGCAGGAACCTCTCCCACCTCTGTGGCAAAGCTAAGGCTGTCCAACTGACAGCTTAGGCCCACTCCCCTAAGGGCTTCTGGAAGGCTCTTAGACTGCGAGAGGGCACAGGCCAAGCTGAGGGACCCCCCTCGAGTGCACAAATTTCATGCACCAGGCCTCTAGTTACAAATAAGTACAAGAGGTATAATGTACAACATGATGACTATATTTAACACTGCTGTATGTGAGAAGAAACCTTTTACCTGATATTAAATGTTGGTATTTAGCTCTAAAAATCAAGCAGTGTGGTATCAGCAGAGAGAGACATATCAATCAATGAAAGGAATATAGAACCCAGAAGATATGCCCTCACAGGTATCACCAACTGACTTTTAACAAAAATGCAATACGAATTTAATGGAAGAAGGATAGCTTTTTCAACAAATGATACTGGCACAATTGAACACCCATAAGCCAAAATAATGATAATAAAAATAATAACAACCCTGACCTAAATATACACCTTAATAAAAATTTAACTCAGATTGATTAAAAACATGGATGTAAAATATGAAACTTATACTTTTAGAATAAAATAAAGGCAAAATCTTCTGGATCTTAGCTAGGTAACAAGTTCTCAGATTTGACACCTTACCAAAATTAAAAACATTTTTTCTGTGAAAGACCTATTAAGAAAGTGAAAACATAAGCTGTACATGTGAAGAAAATATTTGTGAATAATTCTTAAAACTTGTTAAAAAAATCAACTAGGAACTGGGAAGAAGACATAAAGAGACATTTCACCAAAGATAAAGAGAATATTGAGATATGCAGATGGAAAAATAGTTGTTCAACATCATAGCCATTAAGGAAAAGCAGATTAAAGCCACAATGCTACTTCAATACACAACTATCAGGATATTTTTTTAAGTGGCAATACCAAATGTTGACAAGTATGCTAAGAAAGTGGATTACTTATAGATTACTGGTTGAAATGTAAAGTGGTATAGCCCTTCTGGAAAACAGTTTAGTCATTTCTTATAAAATTAACTTTGCAGCAATCATATGACTCAGCAATTGTACTCTGGGGCATTTATCCCAGAGAAGTAAATACTTATATCTATACAAATAGTCCAAAATTTAAACAACCCAGAAATTTTCAATGAGTAACTGGTTAAACAATGGTAAGTCTATACCATGAACTTACAACTCAGTGAGTATAAGGAACAAACTATTCATACAAACAATAGTTTAGCTGTATCTTCCTGGAATTAGCTTAGTGAAAAAAAGTTAATACCTAAATTTGCATACTATAATTGTCCATTTACATAACATTCTTGAAATGACAAAATTATTGAAAGGGAGAACAGACTAGTTGTTGCCAGAGATTACAGATGGGTGGGGTCAGGTGGCAGGGAAGTATTCATGGGAAGAAAAGGACCACGTGAGGGATCCTGGTGATTATGGGAATGTTCTATATTTTGTATCAAGGGCAGTATCCTGATTGGGATGTTGTACTATAGATGCAAGCTGCCCCTATTGGGTGAAACTGGATTAAGAGTGTAAGGAATCTATATTATTTCTTAAAACTGCATGTACATTTACAATTATTTCAAAATAAAAGTTTAATTTTAAAAAGCCAAAGAGTTATATTGATTAAATTTTTGTCCTGCAAAGATAATAAGAAAATCCTAAAAACCTTCAAGGGAGGGGAAAAGCCTTTTTTACAAAAAAATAAAGAAAGCAAACGTGCAACAGATTTTTCATCTACAAAATAATGTGTAAGAAATAATGGAGCTAGAAATAAATACATTAAACAAAATAAAATTGTCATGGCTAAGGTCAACACAGCTCTCTGAGGATTGGCTTGATCTTGCTGAAAAAGGTAGATGGTGTTATTAAAGAATAGATATTTCAAACTCTTGATTTTATATAAAAGTAGGCATGCACACAGAGCTTTACATATGCCACTTAAGGTATATGCAGTTTGATTGTGCTTAGAATCACTTGAAATTTAATCTTGTCCTTTGCCTCAAAGAATACCTTAACTAATTTTAATAAATCAATAAAAGTAGACATAATTACGTAAATATTTTTTTATATTTTATTGATTTTTTTACAGAGAGGAAGGGATAGGGATAGAGACTCAGAAACATTGATGAGAGAGAAACATCGATTCAGCTGCCTCCTGCACACTTCCTACTGGGGATGTTCATGCAACCAAGGTACATGCCCTTCATCAGAATCAAACCCGGAACTCTTCAGTCCGCAGACCAATGCTCTATCCACTGAGCCAAACTGGTCAGGGTTATATAAAATATGTTAGTAAAATTCTTAGCATCTTTAAAGCAAATATATATACTACAAGGTAGCTATTTCATCAAAAAACAAATCACATAGAAAATTACTCCTTATAAAGCAGTGTAAAAGAGAACACTTCATACCTCAATACAGGGGTTGGCAAAAGTAGGCTTTTAGTTAAATACAGGCAACACAGAGTTTAGTCTTCTATTATTATTTACTAGAAGCCCAGCACGCAAAATAATATGGTCCCGCCCACCCACACAGCCTGGCTGTGTTCACAGCTCTACCCCACCTGCCACGAGAGCCGCTGCTCATTTGGTAGTGACACAGTTAACATCACTTCTATGATATAGATAGTGTTATTTTCCATATGAACACCTATAAACCTACTTTTGCCAACCCCTGTATATGGATAAGAGCAAAAGCTGCATTTATACATTAAATACATTTATTGTTAAAGAAGAATGCTCAAAAATAAAGAATAAATAACCATGTTAAGAAATTAAAAAGCATAAAAAATTAGAAAAACAAATAGTATTGATAAAGCAGTGATAAGGGAGAATTAAATGCAGATTTTTTAAAAAAATTAAATAGTCCAAAAGTTAGCATGTATGATAACTGTGGAAAGAGTACTCATTTTCTTCTAATGCCCGTTGGCCTCTCTTTTTTTAAAGTAATAGAATCCTAAATGGCCGCCTGACTTAAAGGTTACATTTTCAGCAATGTCCTCTGTTCTGGCTGGGATGCATCTGTGATGGCTAGAGCTCAGCAGTTAGTTTAGATCATGAATTGAAAGCCACACACTGGATTTGATGGAGTTACAAGATAGAAAATGCTAGAACACCTGAAGATTCTGAAGCCCTATTTATTTCTAGTATTTGTTTATGTATGTGACAAATAACCTTCTGTAGACGTGGCATATTTTCAAGGGGTAGATTTAGCAGGATATTCTGCCAAAAAGGGGCAGAGGACTATATATATATATATATATATATATATATATATATATATATATATATATATATATATATATATATATATATATATATATAT